>APFE031108271.1:61659-82147 GCA_000404065.3 Pinus taeda
ATTTGGCAAAACATCTCTAAATTATTTGGGTCATATAGTAGGGGGTGGTGAATTGAAGATAGATCCCTCTAAGGTGGCGGTCATTGTAAACTGGTCTAAACCCAAGTCTGCCACATAAGTGAGAAGCTTCTTAGGGGCAGCACAATATTGGAGGAAGTTCATTTCTAACTTTTCCTCAATTGAAACTCCCTTACATGCTTTAACATGATTGAATAAGGTGTTTCAGTGGGGAGGCAAACATCAGAAAGCCTTCAACACCTTGAAAGAAAAGATTAGTACAACACCTGTACTAGCACTGCCTGATCTTCAAAGACTGACTCTTATACCATTGTGGGAAACTCTGCATTCCACAAATTGAGAGAGTAAAGACAATTAGGGAAGCACGCACTTCTTTGGTACTAGGTCACTTTGGGGTAAGTAAAACAGTTGCACAACTGCAAAGATTTTGTTATTGGCCAAAAATGAATGAGACAATTTCTAGATATGTAAGAAGGTGTACTATGTGTGCTAAGAGCAAGCCCAGTAATAGAAAACTAGGCTTGTAAACTCCATTACCAGTTCCTTCTCACCGTTGGGAAAGTGTTTCCATGGATTTTGTTGGAGGACTGCCTAAATCTAGGAAAGGTCATGATTATCTATATGTTGTTGTGGATAGGTTCAACAAAATGTGTATTTTGATACCTTGTAATAAGCAGATTACAGATGAACAAACTGCAAAACTGTTCTTTGAACATGTATGGGTTCATTTTGGATTACCCACTTCCATCGTATTTGATCGAGACACCCGATTTGTGGGGAAGTTTTGGTCAAGTCTATGGGAACTGATGGACACCAAACTGAAGAAAAGCACAACTTTTCATCCACAAACTGATGGCCAGACAAAAGTAGTTAACCGGACAGTGATCCAGTTACTCAGAGGATATTGCAGCAAACATCCTAAGCTTTGGGATGAACATTTGTGTTATGTGCAACATTCTTACAACACAGCAAAAAAATCTTCTACACAGAGATCTCCTTTTGAGACCTGTTTTGGTTTCACACCAAGGTCTCCTTTGGATTTTTTCTTTGGAAAAGATACCACAGTTGAGGGACACGGTGATGTGGACAGGGCAACTAGGTTCATTGAACAAATCCAAGAGATCCACCATAGTTAATGAAGCACTAATGCACTAATGCACTAATTCAATATAGTTAATGAAGCACTAATGCACTAATTAAAGATCAACATATGATGAATTAACTGAATCATAAGATTGCTTGATATACGCTGGTTGCCTTAAACACAGCTGCGTATACATGCGAGTTACCTTCACTGGAGTAGTGTATATGAATTTGAGTATGAAAAGATAAAGATTATTGATTTGACTAAGACTGATTTAACGTGCACCACCCCCCCTTATTTCCAACAATTGGTATCAGAGCAGGTCCTATGGTAGGAGCTTGATTGCTTGAAGGAGATCCATAGATACAATGGGAAAGAAGCTAAAGAAGAAAGCACCTCAAAAAAGAACACAACTCAAATGAACAGTGACCGTAAGAGAGACAATTGGCCATTAGGTGGAAGCAAGGATTCAGATTCCGAATCAACTCAGATTGAAGATGAACAAGCAAATGAAGCATCAGATAAAATCAAAGATCAACAAGATCTATTTAACAAAAGGGAGTGTGCCTTCAAAGAAGAAGTTACCAGATTAAAAGCTCAACTGGAGCAAGGAAACAAAGTAAGGAAGCAGCTGCAGGATGAAGTGATATCATTAAGAAATGAAATAAATGATCAGAATTACTATGTAGCTATTATCCTCTCTCTAAAAGAAGATCTTGAAAATAAGCATAATGAAGAACTACCTCAAGCAGATGAAAAAAAAGAAAATGAGATTCTCAAACTAAGGGAATAAGTGGAAGAAGGAAGAAAGAGTGAAGAAATCTTGAAGAAGCAATATCTGGAAAAGGAAGAACAACATCAGGTTGAGGTAAATATCTTAAAAGGTAAATTATAAGAAAAGGATAAACTGTTACGATTTCAAGATAGTACTAAGATTTTGGATAATATTCTTAGTAGTCAAAGATCTCCTACCATCAAAATTGGTCTTGGTTTTCATGAATTTGTTGAAGGTGAATCTAGCTCACAAGGTGAGGTAAGGAACTCTAATGCAAAATCTTAAATGCTCAACAAAGAGATGAGAGGTCAACCCCATCAACAACCAAGGAAAGAAAGTATTCAAAGAAAATCTTTTACTCCTAACTGTCGAAGGTTATTTCCTCAAATGAATGATGTTGAATGTTTTATATGTCATAATTTTGGACATATTGCAGCAAGATGCAGAAGTAGAATGGTTCAAGACCGTCACACAGAAAGATCATCAACTTCCAGGTACTTTAAGGGATATTGTTTTTCTTGCAATATGTTTGGTCACAAAGCCATTGACTATTATAGAAGGAATATGAAACATGTAAGATGTTATGCATGTAACAAGTCTAGACATATAGCAAAAGAATGCAGGAGAAAATTTCGGGTACCATACCAAAAGGAGAAAACATCATCACACTCAAAGATATGGAAAAAGAAGGAAGTAGAGTTAGAAAAATGTGGCATGGTACAGTGTACAAACATAATAGACTCAGGGGAAGCTGAAAGTATGAAACTTCAATGTTCTAAATCTCATACGCAAGTTTCATGAAGACAAGTCGCGTATATACGCAAGTTTGAAGCTGCACAGTCCTGTATATGTGGTTGAGGAAAAATGCAATCGGATAACTGATTTGATATGATTCAGACAATTATCAGTTACCTTTTTCTGACGTGATGATAAATGACTACAGTCTGTGGATGTTATTTATAAGTGATTTTTGTTGATAATTTTATGTATATCTGATTGATGATGATGCTTCTCACTGATATATGCAATGATCAGATCTGACAGTGAACAAGTGGAATAGGTCCAGGGGGAGAACATGCTATGATTCTAATAAAGCATTGTTGGCATTATGGTTAGAAGTCTTTGGTGATGATGCTTATGTGGCTAAATGATACATCTTTCTATATTAAGGGGTCGCACTGTTGGTATTCAGATTAGATTCATGGATGATTACTTAAGTGGCATATTATTGTTGGTTGGCCAAGAGAATGGTGTTATTGCAGGTTACAGGTCTCGATGCTGTTGACAGATGCTTATGGTGCAGATCATATATGGTGTATGATAGTTGTTGATGACTATCATGGTCTTGTTTAGATTGCTGACCTTTGTTATAAAATTCATGTATATCATTTGATGTAAAGGTCATGCAAAGACCTAATTTATAACCCCACTTTGCATGGGAAGGATGAGGTAATAATCTATATTTAAATCATGTATAAACATTTGGTATATCCATACTTGGTTGTGTGGATGAGTCAAACGTGTATCCCCACTTGGTTGGGAGATTGATGTATGTATGAGTCATTGGTGATAGGAAGGTCATACTCACTCAGTTGAGTTGTAGAGTCATGTTATTCTTTTGAAAATTATTTTTGCAGACTCTGCATGTGCTCAGGGGGAGCATGGATGATTTAGTACATCTTAGCATGTACAAAGGGGGAGCTCAATGAGAGATTTCGGCATGTACTCAGGGGGAGCATGGACAGTATAATGTATATCAAAAGGGGAGAATATCATGGTCCTCCCTTTGCCCTTGATTTCAAAGGGGGAGAGTGACTTGGTGTTGTTGTTGCCATCAAGTCCAAAGGGGGAGATTGTTGGAATTATGATAAAGTTGTTGTTCTTGATGGCAACTCACTCAGATGACAAATCACAGTACAACAAGTTAACAACATAGAGGTACAGATCAGACTACACAGAATGAAGAATGAGAGGTATACGCAGGTTCACCATTGACGAAGCCGCGTATACATGTAGGTTCACTGTATACAAGTCGCGTATACGTACACACGCTCTTTCACAAGAGGGAAAGCGCGTACATGTTGAAAACTAAGTTTTTGATCCGAGGTATTTGGTCCATGGTATTTTGATCCATGGCATTGGTCCAAGGTATTTGGTCTGAGGTTTTGACCCTAGGTAGTTGGTCCAAGGTATTGGTCCATGGTATTGAGAAAGGCCTAAAACTATATAAGGAGGAGAAGATCATTAGGCCAAGGGGTGCAAGAATGGATCATCTAATGTAGTGTGAGATCTAGTATGCAGGTTATTGGCTTATGGTGTTGTGCTTAACCAAGGATGAACCTTAACGGTTGATGAAGGATAAGATCTAATGATGGATCAGGATCTTAAGGCTTGAAATAAATTATCATTATGTGGTTTGGGCATGTATAGCCTAAATCTGAATACTGACGCATGCATGTTCTGTTAATGTTATGACCTGGGTCTGACTGAAGTCTAGAATAGCTGCAAAATTATGAATTAATATTTTCAGACATATACGCGAGTTAGCTTTGATAAAAGCGCGTATACACGCTAGTTAGGATCATTAGAGTAGCGTATATATTATGAAATATGATATCTGAATTTGCAGTTGGTTCTAGTGGTTGTTTTAGAGTTCTGGGTTCTGCTCATTATTCTGGTGACTGTGTTTTGATGACAGGGATTCAGTGATTCAGTTGTTGGGGATTGATGATTTAGTGTTCAATGATTGGTTGTATTGCAGTGGTGATTGATTTTGAGCTTCAATGTTGTTCATGGGTTCAATATGAAAATTGGATGAAACGTGGCCTTCATATTTATGGCGTTGTGTTCCAGGAGTATCTAGTCTGAAAATTTATGAAACGTGGTCCCTCGAGGAAGAGATAAGGTCGTAGCCTTTTGTAGGCCGACGCCTACGTACTTGTAAACATATCGGCCAGTACAAGAGCCAGGGGGTTGGAGTTCCCTTCTAGTAGTAGTGGAAAAATGAGTGAAGGTTGGAGCCTTCAGTAAGTCGACGCCTGCGTACTGGTAAACATATCGGCCAATACAAGAGCCAGGGGGTTGGAGCTCCCTTCCAGTAGTAGCTGGAAAATGGGTGAAGGTTGCAACCTTTAGTAGGCCGACGCCTACGTACTAGTAAACAGATCGGCTAGTACAAGAGCTAGGGGATTGTAGCTCCCTTCTAGTAGAAACTGGAGAACGAGAGAAGGTTGTAGCCTTCTGCAGGTGGGTGCCTGTGTACTGGTATGAGTCTGCACCAGTACAAGACTGTAAATAGGTTTTTATTATATTAAAAAGAAGACAACAATAGGTGGGTTTTCTCCCGCATTAGGTTTCCACCTTATATCTTGGTGTTCATGTGTGATGGTTTGTTATGATATTATTGCACATGGTTACTGTTTATATGGTTAATGAAGTGCTAATGCACTAATTAAAGATCAACGTATGATGAATTAATTGAATCATAGGATTGCTTGATATATGCTGGTTGCCTTAAACACAGCTGCGTATACACGCGAGTTACCTTCAATGAAGTAGCGTATATGAATTTGAGTATGAAAAGAAAAAGATTATTGATTTGACTAATACTGATTCACCCCCCCTCTCAGTATTATTTCCAACAATGTGCTTTGTACTATGTAGGTCACGATGCCTTCTTAAATGCAAGCCTAGTAAGTGACAATGGTATATTCCTTGTTGAAGATTTTGTTCCAATGTTTTCACATTAATATGACTACTATATAGAGTTACCAAAATCAATTATTGGTGTACTCACACCAAAATCTCATTGGAGCCAAAAATCACCAATCCAAATCAGATTCCTGAGAATTGGTGGTTTGCTTCAATGTTTGCATTTCTAATTTAGGGATTCATTCTTTTTGGTTACAAGAGAGTGGATAAAGTTTAATGAAAGTCATTGTTTTATATTCTTGTTAGCATTTAATAGTTGCATTTAGAAAAATACCTTAGGTGCCTCATTTACTGTTTACTAAACCACTCTCACTCTTCAATACTGTATATGTTTGTTGTGTAAGACCCTTTCATTAATGTTCACAGAACTTGGCATATTGGAAATTGTTTTTTTGTTTTTTTGTTTTTTTGTTTTTTGTTTTTGTTTTTGTTTTTTTGTTTTTGTTTTTGTTTTTTTTGTTTTGTTTTATTTTGTTTTGTTTTTCCCAATCCTCTATTTCATTTTCCATTTAGAATCTTCTACCTTTAGACATGCCATTTTTACAATAATGGTTAGGGAGATTATTCTTGGCAATAACGATTGAGTCCTAACTTGTTTATATACATCTAATACAATTGAGAAACTAGATGATACAAAATGTTGGGTTATCCGATGAATTTATAAAATCCCTATAAGAAACATTTCCTAGTTGTGCTAACCTTAACCAAACAAGTAAAAGAGAGAATATGAAAATGAAAACTATAGTGGTAAATAACATAACCTATAGAGTAAGCTAATCTCCAATAGCTTCTTCTTTTGCAAAAAATAGTCTAGTCTTCCTTTAGAGCATAAATATTCAAAGGAACAATAAGATTTCTAACTTCATTGAAAAAATCACATATCACAAACCTTTATGTGCACACTTGTTTCTAATTCCCCCGACTCTAGAATTAGACATATGCATCCATCCATTGTAGGCTCGTTGATTGCAGCTTTTTAATAATTACAAAAAAAGCAACTTATTTAAGTTGGTTAGCCCTCAATAAAAGCTAATCATGGACTCTTTATTCATGTAACTGTCAGCCATTGTTGGCACCTTTTTAATGTAGGTCAACTATTTGAAGTATAGTCATTTTTGGGTTGGGTTAGCATAGTAACCACCTCTAGCTAGACAAGGGAGTGTGTTACAGACTCTTTATAAATCATACATTACAATGGAAAATTTTTCTGAATTCATTTCGTCCCAAAGTGGACTTTATTACGACTCTATTTAACAAAATAAGGCTATAAAAATCACCCATGTATTATAAATATAAAAGAATCGTAGGCTCCAACCAATAAAATGGAGCTTTAAAATCTGTGATTCATGATCAAATGTAATCTCGCCCTACACTTTTATTGTAAGTCATAGGAGATTCGTAATATTTTTTGAATGTGGCTCACAGACTCCGGAGATTGATGACCACTATGTCCACAGAAACACTATTCCAAGCAGGCCCACTCGAAGGGATCACTTCCCGTTGGCTCAACCATGGAACCTAACCCCGAGAGCGTCGAGGAGAATTGAACTCGTGACCTTTCAATAGCAAGGTGCTTTAACAACCCAAGATATTCATATTAGAACCAACTTGATGAAAATTTAAGTTGTTTTAAGCGAAGACATTTGGACATTTAACAGCAAGGAACATAACATGTATGATTAGACCTAATAGTCCGATTGACCATAGTTTGAATTGTAACTAAATTTATTGATGAGTTTATGCTTCATTCCTTTAATTTCAGAGTAATCAAAAAATATTCTTCAGTTAAAAGATTAAGAATGAAATTCCAAATGTACCTTTGAGATTATGGAAATCACTTGCTTGACATCTTGAAAATTGAACTTTTAATAATGTATCTAAGGACACGAACCATTTTCACCATGCCTTAAGCACCCCCCAAGCAACCTAATAATCTTATCTTATTTCCTTTTTAAAGAGCAAATGTGACTATACTTGTACACCTACAATATAGAGAAAATATCATATATAAAATCATTAAATAAATTAAGTTGCTTGAAACCATAAAGTTCAAATAAAGTTCTAATTTATTTATGTTTTGAAATTTGAGAATCTATTTGAATATTTCTTATCATCAAAAGAATATTTAGCACTATGACGACTAAGGTGAGTTGCATAATATAAAATTGGTTAGCATTAGCGATAAACCATAATTCTTACAATAAAATGATAAAAACCACTTTTCTCTTTCTATGTCTAAAATGATGAAAACCCACTTTTCTCTTTCTATGTCTAAAATGATAAAAACCCACTTTTCTCTTTCTATGTCTAGTTGGTCTTTAGATGACAAAATCCTTGGTATATAAGAGAGTGGTAGGACTATAAAGATCTCATGTCACTTGATAATTACGTGTTATTATAATAAACATTACTTAATCACATAATTATAATGGACGTAGTTTAACTTATATATGAAATGACTTTTTAATCACATAATTATAATGGACGTAGTTTAACTTATATATGAAATCACTTTTTTTTTGAGATCGTTTTTAGTTAATTTTAATTTTAAGCAAAATCGCATAAATTTTTTTAAAAACTTGATTTTAGGTTGTTTAATTTATAGAAATTGAGTGTGTCATGGTTTTTTCAGAAATCCCTTTATGCATTCAAAAATGTATTTTAAATAACAAAAAATCAAAACTTGATTGCAAGATTTTGTGAAAAAAACTATTCATTGTACTACACCATTATAATGCAAGTTGAAAATGGATAGAGAGTGAAGACACTCTTTGATGTGAAGTCATTGGTTCTTGTGATGTGAAGTCACTAGTTCTTGATGTGAAGTCATTGGTTCTTGTGATGTGAAGTCACTGGTTCAATTCCTAGCTAGCTCCTACTAAGGTGATATATTGAATATGATGAAAATTTAATATTACCAAACTTACCCAAAAAAGGAAATTGAAAACATTATTCAATTTCATAATTTTAATGTAACTTAAAAATAATTCAAAATCCTTCTCAATAGTCAATAGTCCGATGCATGGTGTAATTTAATTTTATGAATGGTGGGTCGTGTCATGCCTAAAATTTGATTATAGGTCAGATTGGTTTTAACCTACGTGGTCGAGTTAGTGTTGTTATTATTGTAAAGTATGGATTAAAAGAACCATAACGGCCATATTTTTAAAAAGCCAAATTAAACAAATAATCAAACAAATATGATTACCCGCGCTCTTCATTCATGGTCTGGTGAATTTTGGAAGAGGGTTCGCCTGAACCTGATGCGATGTGATGCAGCCAGCAGAGCGCAGGCTTTCGTTGTTTGCATATGGGCTAGCATAGTATGATTTTGCCTGTGGGCTAGCAGAGGCAGAGTATGATTTTGTCTGTTCTCTAGCAGAGGCAGAGTAATTTCGGTTTTTGTTGGGTTTTATTTCTCTGGTTATAACTTCTTATTGCTGCCATAGATTTTGGCTTTTTTGGTTTTGCCTCTTTTAAAATATTTTTTGCTGTTCTTTTGCATTTTATTTTAAGCATGGCCATGCTATTTGTGGGTTTGATATATTTTTTTTCTTTTCGGTTTGTTTACCATTTTTTCCATGGTTTTATTCCTTTGAATTTAATGGATGTGAAAACTAAGGCTGCCCAAAATAGTCCAGCCGGCACAGGTGAAGGTAAGTATGCATAGGTTCATTTATTTCCTTTTTCTGTATTTGTGAATTGTGGTCGCTGACATCAAATTATGTCTGATGTGTTAGGATCTGGCCGACCTAATGAAATCCGGCAAGAGTAGAGGAGCGAGATGGAGAAATAGCAACTGCGATGGCAAGGAAAACGAATTATCTCTGGATGCACCTCTTACCTAACGCCAGTGGCTAAACTACTAATGAAGCTTACAGGTGTTAAGGTATGAAATGGTATACAAGCTCTGCATGAAAATCACTGTATATAATTATTGTTATTTAAACTTGTGAATGGGGATTCTTAGAATTTGTGGAACAGGGGCTTAAACAACCTCAGACGGCAAGAGTGGAGGAGCGAGATGGAGGCACCTTTTACCTAGTAATGAAGCTTACAGGTGTTAAGATATGAAACTATACAGGCCTTGCATGAAAATCACTGTATATTATTATTGTTTAAATTTATAGATGGGGATTCTCAGAATTGGTGGAACAGGGGCTTAACAAGCGTCAGACGTGCTGGAGAATGGCCGGGATCCATTGTGGATGATGCTGGAAGCTGCTTTAACGGACCCAAATTGAAACACCTAGTTCGCAAGTTCAAAGGAGACGCCAAAACCATTTACAATTCGAGACCCTCATGATTCCAGTATGATCCTCCAACTTACGAACTCAATTTCGACGACGGGAATCGGAGAGATGGTGGTGATTCAGGGCCAGGGTTTTTCCTTGTCTACCGTGAACCATGGGAAGTCTACTGGCGCGCAAATCCTGGAAAAGCACTAAAAGACATACTAAACCTGGAAAAAATGTTCTGCATTTTTAAAAATAATTTCTGTTGTTCTTCTGCATTTTAAGCATAGCCTATTGTGGGTTTGATATCTTATCTTTCTTTTCTGTTTGTTTACCATTTCTTTCATAGATTTGAGTTTAATGGATGTGGAAAAGGCTACCCAAAATAACCAGCTGGCACAGGTGAAGTAGGTATGCTTAGGTAATTTGTGAACTGTGGTTGTTGACATCAAATCTTGTATGATGTGCTATAATTGTAGGATATGGCCGACCTGATGAAATCCGGTAAGCGTGAAGGAGTGATATGGAGTAATAGCTCAGGGTACCCGGATTCTTTCGTTTTCATGGTGAAGCAGCACTGAAACTGCGATGACAAGGAAAAATAATTATCATCTCTGGAGGTACTTTCCAGTGACATGGAGAAATAGCTCAGGGTACCCGGATTCTTTCGTTTTCATGGTGAAGCAGCACTGGAACTGCGATGACAAGGAAAAATAATTATAATCTCTGGAGGTACCTTTTCACTAATGCCGATCGAAAACTACTAACGAAGCTTGCGGGTGCCAAGGTATGAAGCGTTATACAAGCATACATGAAAATCACTGTATGTTATTATTTAAACTTGTGGTTAATCATGATAATGGTGAACAGGTGGCCACGGCTATGACGTTCAGAATGATGGCACACGCAAATATTTCGTTCTCCAACTTCGTTGGAACTTTTCGGATACCCAATCGTTAGTAGGTGCAGTGGGGGTAGGGTAAGGTGAAAGAGGGGATGCGGTTGGGGCAGCGGGCCAGGGGAAGGCGAAGGAGGGAGGTATTTTGCTTCAATTTAATTCCTATTCTGCTACATATTTATATCATTTGTGTTTCATATATGCTATATTTATTTATATCATTTGTGTTTTATATATGCTATTTATTTATATCATTTGTGTTTTATATATGCTATTTATTTATATCATTTGTGTTTCATATATGCTATATTTATTTATATCATTTGTGTTTTATATATGCTATTTATTTATATCATTTGTGTTTCTCATATCCTATTGGGTGGAGCAATTCTTGCCTAATCCTCCATTGACCCAAGAGCTATATACTTTTCTTAGTCACATATTCAATAAAGCCTTCATTTCTTGTCAAATAGACTTTTTATTGTGAAAGGTTTTTCAATTTCTACCCTCCTTTTGGTTTTGCAAACTTTTTTCTCTTGAGCAATGGTATTCTTAATGGTATTCTTTCTGTTTCTCTTTTTCTTCTCTACAAGAAGCTAAAGAACTTTTTTCTATTTTTTTCCCAACATTCCTTTTGGTATGTAAGCTAAAGAATGGCAACAAATAGGCATCCCCTCCAAAACTAAGTTACTAAAGTTCCATTGGATAACCACCAATAACAAGAATTAGTCATCCTTTCTTCAATACTTTTATAGAGCCAATTCCAATCCTTGAATCTGTAGTTAGTGGGTTCAAGGAAAAACTTTAGATATTTTAACTTTGCATTAATATTTGAGCAAACTGCCTCTCTAAACCTTCCTCTCGGCCATTGAAGGACACTCAGGATTTATGAACATTTGCCTACATCCATTTTTCCTTATTGTATAACTCAAGAATCTTTTTGTACTTTTCTACCTCCCTAATTGTTCCCATGCCAAACAAGACTACATCACCCACAAATAATAAATAGGATAAATAAAATAGTTTCTCATTTTAATGCCCTTTATAGCACCTTCCCTTTTAGATGCGTTGACCATTTTGCTCAAACCTTTTGCAACTAACAAGAATAAGAAAGGACACACATGGCATCTTTGCATTTGACCCCTATTAGTATTGAAGAAATTGGACGTCGACACATCGACAAAGGAAGTTGAGAAACCCCATAATCAAATTTACTACTTAAGATCTCATCCCAATTTGAATCAAAATAATCCCATTATCTAACTAGCTCATCTTATTAGAAGCCTTAGCTAAGTTTAATCTCATCATCATAGTTGATATCTTTTTACTTTTATTATATGTAGTCCTCCTTGTGATGTTCTCACCACATCATGAATCTTCCTATTGTGAAGAAAACCAAACCACTCTTTTGAGATGAAGCTAGGGAAAATATTTTTAAGCCTATTTGCTGAAATTATTGTGGAAATGTTGGATAAAGAATTGCATGGTGAGATGGGGCCATAATCATCAAAGTTTTATGGTTTCTCTGGAATTAGAACTATAAATGTGTCATTTAGTGCACCCAATAGTTCATGAGAAACTTTAGATTCTTTTATCACTCTTAGCAACCCTTCTTCGAGTAAGTCATAGAAACACAAATAAAATTACATTGTCGAAATGTGGACTTGGATTATTTGCCATTGTAAAAGATTGTAGAACTAATTTGGGTCCTTCTTTGGTCACTTTAGCTTCAAATTTTTCATTTTGTTGTTCTTAATTCTCTTTATTGTTCGCCTTGGGATATTCTTGGAATAAACTTTTGAAGTTCCTTACTATTTATGCCATCTTTGAGAATTTTCTTAGCTCTCTCCCATATTTCTTACTTATCTTCCATGTATTTTGATGTTTTATATGGTTTTGGAAGAATTCAGTGTTCTTGTTGCCCTCTACTAGATAAGTACCCCTATTCTTCATTGTCTACCTTACTTCCTCTTGTTGCAATAACTTTATTTTTATTCCTCATGTTTCTATATTATCATTCTTCTTTTCTATAATGATTCCTTCCTTATCTGTTTCAGACAAGTTCTTGATATGTTCTTTGGTCTCAATAAGCTTGTGTTGAACATTCTAGGCCTTTTTCTTTTGTCCACTTTGCTATTATTTTTTAAACTTTCATCAATTTTTTTGTAGATTAATAAATCATTGTCTCCTTTGTATTAGGCTCATATTTCTTCCAATTTTGAGCAATTCTCGAAACTTCTTCTTTTGACAAATTATTGTTAAATTTGAAGGGACTTGGGGTTTCTTCTCTTCCTTTTCTAATTGTAGCAATATGGCTAAGTGGTCTAAAGATCTCCCTACCCTTAACCATGACTTAAGTCTTTCCACATCCTCCAAAATCTTTTCTGTTATCAAAACCCTTCCTTTTTTAAAGATTTTCCATGTTGGAACTCGACTAATAGGTTTCACATCATAGAGCCCTGAATCTTTAAACCTCCAAGATAGATAATCTATCAATGTGTCTTCTTTGGGATTCCTTTGTCCCTGCACACACACACACACACACACACACACACACACACACACACACACAAAGAAGACTTCTTCAACCTTCATTGCCAGATTTAGATCACTCCCTATGATGACATGACTTTGACCATTGCCTAAACTTTGAAATTGTCCTAGAACACCTTTCTATCTCCACATGGGCCATAAAGATAGATGAACGAAAACACTTTCCTTAATTCCTTGGAAGCTGACTTTGGATACCTATGGGTATGAATGATGTATTATTAAGTTCCATAAAGTTATTCACTTCTTTTAATAGAGGTTGCCCAAATCTCAACCTTGTGAACTTTTAGCCTTAGGGTTGTTATAAAATATAGAACAAAACAACAATGGGAATTGAGCAATATTTTTAATCCTAAACAACCTACTATTCTAGGTAGTTCACATTCATTCAAACTGTAGTGTGCTAGGCACCCTGTTATAGCTAGGTTGCACCCTATGCAATTTTTATGCTTTGATGCAAGCGGTTGAGGGTGGTATTCTGTAGTTTGGATTGGTGGTTACCTCTATACAACAAGCCTTAACTCCAAAGATGTTAATGATGTATCACTAGATAAGTCCTTTTGATAGTTTCCAATCTGCTCGCTGCTTATCATGTTTAGAAACTGGGTATACAACTGTTTTTGTATGTTATTTTAAGGTGGAAAGGTATGCAAATAACATGCAGGATAACTACCACTTTCCTATTGATCTTTTGTTTGTTTCTTCAATTGTTACAATCTTTGTTGTACCATTTGTTTGCGAAATTTCAACATGATGTGTAGTTATTTCCTATCGTGCTCGTGCTCCTACTCTAAAAGTCTCAGTACCCCTAATCCTAGTGTAAGGGGCCCATTGAACTTCATCCCAAGGATCCTCCACTAATAATAATCAAGTCATCTCCAACTACATTAACAATTGTTTGTACCAATAGACAATCATTGATTGATGAAAAGAAGGACACATGGCTCCAAATTGGTTGCTTAATGTCCAATGTCATGTGTCATTTTGTTATGATGCAAAACTCTGAAAATGTAGATTTTCCTTGAAATCTTGCAATTGCTAGGATGATAAATCTGAAACTAGTTTCGTTGCACCAAGACACAAGATTTCTCTACGATAGATAAGCAACAGAATAAAAGAAACACAAAGATAAAGAACACAGTGACACAATAACACAATATTTTTCTAGGGAACCCAACTAGGAAAACCCTCTTCTTGCAGTATATTTTATTGAGAAAAACTTTGATCATTCAAATTTCTTTACAAGGCAAACTGTTTGAATAGAAAACACAATTGTTCTCTCTACTAATATTTCGCTGAAACTCCCTGCAAGAAACCCTGATCTAACTCCTCTCTCCTTGCGCAATCTAGCTTCTATTTTCCCCTATTTCCTAGCGCAGATTTGAGCCCCTGTTATTTCAGAATTTCTCTCTAAATCCTAGCGCGCATCACAAGGAAATTCTCTCTCAAACTGCATAGGCTTCTCCTTACATGCTTTGCTTGCAAGAACTCTTTCTCACACAAACTCGTGCTCAACATTATGACACAATGATGTGCCTTCATCCTTCTTTTAAGCCTTTCAACTCATGCTATAACTGGCAAGTTAATTTTTAGAATTCGGACTTGTGATTGAGTTGTTAATTGAGTTGAACTGAATCTTCTTGCTTGTCCTTGCCTCAATTAAACATTGAGACTCTCACTCCTCCTTTCCAAATATAATCTTGCACTTGGAGAACAACAAACTGAGCCTCTAATTTCTTTACATGAGTTAATTGTTCCATGAACTCATCCTTGAACTTGTGCATGCTAAAGAAGGACCGATCAAGATCTTTCTTAACTAAGCCACAATTCAAGAAGACCTTTCTTGCTATTATTTTCAACATGCCTTCTTTGCGAGGAAGGGATTTTGTACAACTCCCAACTTATCTCTGAAATGGACAAAACTACTTCTTGCTAATGCCTTGGTCAAGATATCCACTGTCTACTCCTTTGTTGGAATGTACGGTAACTTTACTATCCCTTTCTGCACACAATCTTTGAGATGATGATACCTGATCTCAATATGCTTTGAGCGATCATGAATCACTGGGTTCTTAGAGAACTTGATACAACTCTGTTTCCTCTCTCTGAAAAGTCCCACAAGTAACTTTCTCATTCAAATAGCCATGACAAGGAGACCTAAGTTAAAGGCTCCAAATATGATTAGGGCTACTCAAGAATTTTTGAATGATGCTTATATGCCTTCAAATAGACCTTCACTATCCTTGAGAAGCCCAGAGTGGGACCACACAAGACCTATGGTTTATGTATAATCTCAAGAAGACTCTTCAAAATGCTCTCTAGGTCATGGTGGGATGGGAGAAAGGGTTTGAATTATTTATTCCACTGAATACTATGTGCCAAAACCCTCAAGAAAGCCAACACACCTAAACGTTCAAGATGGGCTTCAAAGTTGGAGCTAGGGCTTTTGATTTCTCAAGAATGAACTGTGGGAATTGCATGAAACTTAGAGGATCACTAGAGGAGACACCAATGTAGTAGCCTACCGAAGTGGATTTGAAAAATTTCTCCCCTAATGAATTTCATAGGAAGCCCTAGCTAGGTTGTCTAGGTTTGGAGGCTAGAAAATTTGGAGGAGAAAAAGAGGAGGGAAGAAGGGGTGATCACCAAATTTACTCGGATTAGTGCCTTGTCCTTCGGTTATGGAGTTTATGTGATTCAAAATTTGGCCGAAATTCAAAATTTTGGATTTTCATGGAAAGAAAACAAGTTCTACTCCACTAGGAACATTCATCTTCTTGTTATCACCGAGTAATGTACAAATTTGCAATCTAACAATCCTTTACAATGATATTCAATAATTAGGGCACACATTAGAAATTTTCCACGTAAAAATATTTAACAAGATTACTTACAAGACAACATGAGATATATGCTATCCAAGATCAAGAAGATGGCTCCAAGAGAGAATGAAATTGCAGCTCCAAAAAAATCGAAATGCATCAAGAGATCTCCAATCAACAACCAAGAAAGAAGTGCGAAATTATCAAGAAGAGATATCTAGGTCAAGTGATGATGTCCAAATACAAATAAGGTCTATTTAATTTATATTAGCCTCTCACAAGTTCAAATTGGTTTAATTAGCCTAATTAAGCCCCCAATCAATGCTTTGTTGTGGTGGAGGCCCATGGCTCTCAACGCTCACCCTACAAGTGCCATTATGACCCTATGGAAGGCTTGGACCCCGTATAGGGAGATGAAGTCCAAAATGGAGATCCACTTGCAACCCTGTATAAGATCTAATGCGTCTCCTCACCTTCCAGCACAACAATCCATTAGTGTAATTGAGTAAATAATCTTGTTAACCTGGGGCAAAAGTGGACACTTCATAATGGCATGCCCTTCCAAATGGGCTATAAAATGTACATGTGTTACCAGGCTCGACAATAGAGGTTAATAAAAGACCCTATTAAGTGGTTTCAACCTATAAGGGAGTGATAGGTCCATGGTACACCCATCAATTGGCAGAGGTCATGTGAAATAATGATGAAACAAAGTGGGGGCGAAGGGAAGGCTCTAAGCCACATGCCACAGTACTAGTGTACCTCTGTGGCTGCTTCCTCTGCTTGAACATGGTGCTAGGAGCTTCAACTTGCTCCTGGACTTTCTTCCTCCCTGTGCTAGGAGTCTCTAACTGAGTAGCTGTCTAGTCTCGTCATGGTCTCTGGAATCTTCTTCTCATCATCTTGCTCTGTATCCTGTTGTGGAACTTGTTGTGCGAGCCTCTTTCCACCTGGCTAAGACTCAATTTGTGATCCTGATTGAGGCTCCTCCTAGTTGGAAAATCAAGGTATTTGTAGATTAATATTGATTCTCCTTTACTTGCTACTTAATTGTCCTATTTTTTGGTATTTTATTAATTCATTTTTACTTTTTCATCAAGCAATTATAAAAAACATGAAGATTACAAAAACACAAAGGACATAAGATGTAGGCGCGCCAAGGTAAAACCCCACAATTGGCGAAAACTTGAACAATCCACTTCTTCTAGAATCAGATCAAAATGAGACCTCCAAGACCCAAAGACCAAGATAACTTCCTCCGTAAGATCCCCAAGTCATCCCTCCAATTTCGTCAAGGTTCATCTTCAATAAGAATAAATAATCTAGCAAGATGTCTTATCCACGGAGATACTTCATCCTTCCAGTGGCTTCCTTCTTATAGTTTGTTAAATCCTCTTCTAGCTCTCATATTACAGTGATTATGGCTTCGTACTTCATGTATATATCAATGTTTTTGGGGCTTGCAGGTCATCATAGAGATAGCCTTATTTAATAACATATCTTAACTTCAGGAATTCATATTCTGTCTAGATCATATGTCATAAGAAATTGAGATCTTCTCACATTCCTTTAACACAAAGACACTTACTCATTCTACCTCAAAAGACTCATATATGTATCTCTGAACTCCCATGAAAAATTCCTTCCACAATGAGACAGAACAAGTGCCAATTTATAGTAGTCTGTCCAACGAAGGTGTGTCTCTTTGGGTAAGCCGACTAGATAGTCTGGAGAGTCGACTTGTCATCTTGGAGGACAATTTGACTCTTAACAAAAATTTCTTTCCTTTCTCTTACAAAGAGAGTCCAAATGGATTTTGACTCAATTTTAATTCTTTGACTCAACAAAAACCTAGAAGCATGAAGAACATGCTTTGCTAAAGAAATAATAATATAAATCTTTTTCTTCTTTTGCTTTTGTTTACAAGTACAAAGATAAATATGAAGACTAAACCTAGTTACTTTTCCAACACTCCTTAGGAGTGAGTAGCTCCTCCATATCAGGTACTCCAACTTGCTCTCGCTCTAAGGATTCCCTTAGATCTCTAGATTCCTTAAACCTCACATCCTGCTTGAGAACCGTCTTCTTGAGCCCTATTAGATACACCCTATATGCCTGAGCTGTCTCATTGTATCCCATGAAAATACCTTTTTTCTGTTGTGGGCTCCAACTTCTTCCTGCCATCTTTGGGCACATGGTAGTAAACTTTTGTGCCACTTGCCTGTGAAAGCCTCCTTTGGTGAAACTCATCCAAGAACCTTTTGTTGACTCTTGTTTTGCAGAAATACTGCAGCGTTGCATGCCTCTGCCCACAAGAACATAGATAGTCCCTGATCATGTAACATGGCCTTGGTCACTCCAACAATACTGCGGTTCTTCCTCTTAGCCACTTCATTCTATTGAGGGTTATGGGTTGCTATTAGCTCTCTCTTAATGCTTGTTGAAATTTCTAAGTATTACCCGTTAGAAATTTTATGTGTATTCTCTGGTTTATTTTGCCTACTAGTTTAATTACTAACAAGTTATTTACTCATATAAACACTGAAATAAACGCAATACAGTCTCAACCATCTATAGATCAACAACTGAAAGAATAGACAAACACACAAGTGACACCGTTATTTTTGGACAATCATCCCCGGAAAAACCCAACTTGGGAAAACTGGTGCATCAATTCTGAGGGTTATATTATTTTGCAGTCTTTCTGAGTACAATTGGGTGCCAAATTGGCTCATTCGACAGAGAAAATAATCGACAATAATACCTTGTTATTCGGAAGCAGATATTCGGAAAGTTTGCCCCACGAAACCGTCTCCAACACAATCTAAACCTCAGTGTCAGCCCTCTTGGCCTCTGCATTAGCTCGAAACCCTCTGCGTCAGTGCTATGATGCATTGGGCAGCCTTTATGGCCCTCTGTGTAGCCTTTATGGCCCTCTGTGTAGCCTCTATGGCCCTCTACGCAACCTCTATGGTCCTCTGCGTTACTCTTGTAGCCTTTGCGTCGATGACGCAGGCCCTTCTGGCCTCTGCGCAGTCTCTTCTGCCTCTGCGTGGCTTCCTCTGGCTCAACGTCTGCCACTCTGCCTCTGCGCTGGACTTTCGGCACTATCTCTGCCTCTCTACCTCATACTCACTGCTCCTCGCTGAAACTTTGATTACTGATTCGATTTCTCTTAGCAAACCCCGCTCTAGAAAATTGAAAGAACTGATCACTCTGGTCTGTTCTCCAATTGACCCTCAAGCCTTCTCTTATACTTTTCCTGTTGGTTCTTCAACGATCGAGATTACATCTCTAATCAACGACTAAGATTAGATTTGGCTTGATCCATGTCATTTAGAACCTTCTAACCCAGTTTTATATTAATACTCATTAATATTTTATTTTCTTAAGTTTAGACGTAGGAACTCCATTAAAAATATTAATTATATTAATATCTCCTTAATTGGGTAGAATCTGCCCAAACCATTCCGGGTCTTGGAGATCTCATGTGCTTTAGCCTCTCCACCAATTTTCATGGTTAGAGCACATCTGATGCTACCCAAATCAACTCTCCCTTTTAGCGAGGATTGTGCTCTAGTAATATTCCATACTGAGCATCACCCTGATTATACGGCACCGGTACCTGTGCTAAAGCTAGGCCTCCCTACCCAATATCCTCTGCACTACTGCATATTGTACTGCTACCCATGGCTCTGCCACTGCCATTGCTGCATCCGTACAACAACTCCCTCTGCATCCATGCTGCTGCTGGTCCTTTCTCCCAACACTGCATGTGCACTACAACCCCCTCTCATCATGCTACATCGTACTACTGCTTACTGCTACTGCACTGCAACTAAGTTACTAAGAAGTAAGTAATTGATCCACCCAACTACTGACATCCTTGTCAGGCTAGAAACACTCTCGATGCTGAAGCTCTCTCTGCCGCTATACTGTGCTCCTTCTACTGCCTCTGCGTTGCTGCAACAACTCTGTGCTTCTCGCATTGCTGCAAACCTCTCTGTGCCATCTTGCACTGCTGCAACCTCCTTTGTGCCTCTCGCATCGCTGCAACCCCCTTTGCGCTGCATGGGACTTTTGCACTTCTAGCAATCTCTACCGCTTCATCCACATCTGTTTCTACCGACATCCGCCATCCTGCTACTCTCACTTCGGGGCTCTTGTAGCTAGGTATAATCCAAGAGTTTGGGTACCTCAAGGATCCTGCTCCTTATCGCCTGTAGTCTTCTTGACTACAGCTCGATGTCTCCCCACCTCTTCTCTAGAGGTACATGAGCACTCATGGCACAATTGTCATCCTCCTCTACCTCCTTTTCCACCTTCGCTGGCGCTGCCTTGGAGTCAAATGCCTCTCCCTTATTCTTCTTCCTTGGACACTGTTCGCATAATGCC
>APFE031108277.1:0-10416 GCA_000404065.3 Pinus taeda
CCAAAGGGGGAGATTGTTGGCATTATGATTCTGGTATGGCTCTATGATACAGGTGTTGTACTTGATGGCAACTCACTCTGGCAATGTTCTGTTCAGGCTCTCAAAATGATGGAAATTAAGAGGCTCGCAGGTGAATGGTTCAAAAGGTGCGGACCCGCAGGTTCACCATCCAGAAGGTGCGGTCATACCCGCAGGTTACCCATTCAGAAGGTGCAGAACCCCAGTTCAATCACTTCAAGGCAGAGAAGTGCGCTCACGTGGGGTTTCTTATGTTTGGCCGGTGGTATTTAGCTCACCATTTCTGATGCTATGGTTTTTTCCCGTGGTAGAGGATCTATTTTAGCCTCGGTTTGTATCCCTTGTATTAGTTATTGATGGTTTTGTCCCATGGTGTGAATAAGGGTTTGACTATAAATAGGGAAGGAGATCACTTGGCTAAGGCATCTTTTCAATTGAATATCTTAAGATCTGAAATATTGGGTTATCAATGTAAAATGCTTGATCTAAATCAAAGTAAATTTGAAGGTGAATCTATGAAGTCATGATCTCTCGGGCCCATGATCAGATCTGTGGATTTGACTGACTGTGGCACATTGGAGGACTGTAAATTTGGCCCTAATTAGAAGTCCGCAGGTGATCCATAGGTGCAGTGCGGGGGTACGTAGCTCAGTAAAAGGCTCAGTGCGGGAGTACGCTGCGAAACCAAAGGTGTAATGCAGGGTACGCAGCGCATGAGAAGGCACAGTGCGGGGCACACGCAGTACAGAAAAGGGCGAAGTGCGAGGTACGGAAGCGAGAAGAAGACACAGTGTGGGTGTATGCAGTAAGTCAAAAGTAAAGGTGCGGATCTGAAGAAAAGTACGCAAAGCAGAAGAACAACCAGTGCGGATCTGCACAGTTCAGTCTCAGAAGAGCTGTGGATATACACAGGCCCCTGTTGGTGAAGTTGTGGTCTTATTTTGAAACTATTGTTGATTGTCCTTTATCTACTGCAGCAGAGTTCTGGGTTTATATTTCTGGTATTACTTTCCTGTTTACAGCATTCTGAAGAGTTGGGTTGAGTGATTTTCATATACTTAAAGATTAATTGATGTTCATGGATCCAGTTTGAAAATTAATGAAACGTGGTCCTTAAAGAAGTTAAAGAGAAAAAGGGGGTTGTAGCTCCCTTCCAGGAGAGACTGGAAAACGAGAGAGAGTTGTAGCTCTCTGCAGGTTGCAGCCTGCATACTGGTAAAGGACTGCACCAGTACAAACTGATTGTAAAAGAAGTTTCTAATTGAAAGAAGATAGAGACATATTGCAGCAGGTGGTTTTCACCCACATTGGGTTTCCACCTTATATCTGGTTTTCTTTGGTGTGACTATCTGTTTTTTCTTGTTTCATGCTCATTATTATATACAAGTTAATGATCAATAAATTAAGGAAGGCATATTGAAAAGAATTTAATAATACTGATTCACCCCCCCCTCTCAGTATTATTTCCAACACCAAGTTCGTTCAAAGATTTGCAAAGAGAAAATGAAATCTATTTCTCACCAAGGGCAGATTTCAAAAATGAGCCAGACTTATCAAGAAGATAAAAAGACACTAGGGTGATCTAAGGTTTCTTAGGCTTCTAATCTTTGAGTCACTACAGAGACCGAGTGAAAACCAATCCAGGCATGCAAAACTTCTAGAAAATCATCTAAAACAAAAACACCAATGGAAATTATTGACAAGAGATTTTTGACAGAACAAATGCAGATCTGGGTAGACACTAAAAGTCATAAATGAAACCTAAACTTAACTAGAAGAAAACATTTTAGTTTTTTCAAAAAATTTCACAGGGTCTGGAGGCTTCCCGTAGAACCAGATGCGGTACTGCTCTATGCACTAAAGGAACAGTGCGGAGATGGCCACACTGTCTTGCAAAAAGAGAGTGCGGTCCTCTTGAAAATTTCAAAAAAACAAAAAATAACCCAAATCCTAAAAACTACCCAATCCCACACACATCAAGCAAAAACCAGAAACAAGAACAAGTTTCTCAAGTCAAAAACAAAGGAAAATCAAAAAACCAAATTCAGTTCCCCAGCAGAGTCACCAATTTGTTGGCCAGATAAATCGATCTTGTGGACAAGGCTGATCTCCCTAGTATCAACAGATATCTAGAAACAAGCAGGACAAGCAAATCTACCTTTCTTTAAACATATTGCGATTTATTAATAAAAACTATAGAGGTGTTTAGAACCTACCTTAAGTCCAATGCTAGTTTGTAGCAATCATCCTTCAACTGTCCAAAAAAGTTTCCTTTAGAGAATCTGCAATCACAAACAAGCACAGATCAAATAACACCTACATAGCTAATATGATAAATCATGTTCATTATGGTGATCAAGGAATCCATAAAATAAAACATAGAACACAGATTATTGAGAAAAATAAACTTGATTGTATTAACTTTGACATAGAAGAACTTTACAACCTTTGGTGCCTTGATGTTGTACAAGCTCTTCCCAGGGTCCAAAGCAGGAATCTCCTCTACTTTGACAAGCCTCACACTCTTCCAAATGAGATCAAAGAGGTATGTGATCTCTCCTCACAAAAGCTCAATTAGGAAGACTAAGTTCCAACAACATTTCACCTCAAGAATATTCATCTTTCAACCTCTCTAGTAACCATCCCAATGCTTCATTTTATAGTGCAAAGGAAGGAGGCTACAGGTCCACCTATGAAGGGATAAAGTCCTCCTTCAAAGGGATAAACTCCTCACATCAAGGGGTTAGCTCCTTAAGGTATGGGATGCATGAACCTTTAAGGAGTGAATTTGCCACCTCAAGATTCCTTCTAGAAGCTTCCAGAAATGATTCAAAGTGATTTTTTAAGGATATACTTGCGCATTTTTAACTTTTACAAGGGTCGGCACCCATAACACAGAGATAGAGCAGTCAGGTGCACAGGGGACATGACCATTAGGTGCGGGACCGCAAGTAATGCTAAGAGGAAGTGTGGAACTAGAGTTTTAGAGACTTTTAAGGGCTTTCTCTTATTTTCAAGGTTTGATATGAAGAATTGAGGCTTAAGACTTGCAAAGGAGGAAAATATGAGGGTTGATAGACTCACATAGATTGCAGAATGTCAAGGTGACATTTTTTGTGCAACAGTTGGATATGCAGTGCTATGTACATGTGGTGTTGCATTCATGTTGTAAATGTGGTGCTATGTACATATGGTGTTGTGTGCATGATTGTACAAGTGGTGTTGTGAGCATGTGGTTTTGTGTACATGTTGTACATATGGTGTTGTGTGCAAGTGGTGTTGTGTACATGCCATGCATATGGTACTGTGTACATGTGGTGTTGTGTACATGTTTTACAATTGGTGTTGTGTAAAGGTGATGTTGTGTACACATTATGCAGGTGATGTTGTGTAAAGGTGGTATTGTGTACATGTTGTACGTCCAATACTGGTGTACATGCGGTATTATGTGCTTGTCGTACATGTTGTGTTGTGTACATGCGGTATTATGTATGTTCATGGTATAGTCATGGTATCATGACATGTGTATTCACTTTTTTGTACTCTGTGTATGTATATGTATTGTGTTGTGGTGTACACCTAGTGTAGGTCTATATATTGTGTTGTGTTGTACACTGGTTGTAGGTGTATGCATTTTATGTCACATATAGGTGCATGTATTGCATGGCATTGTATGTCATGTATGGTTGTATGTGTCTGATTTACACTATGTGTATGTGCACATGGTTGAGGAGAAGGAACTGGGTGTTTGTCGAGTGTGGAAACCGATCCAAAGTGCGTACGGAATAAATACAAAGGTGGAAGCTAAGGATTGATTAAAGGACAAGTATCAATATTTTATTTCAGTTTTATTATGGACGTGATTTATGATTATGATCTATGATGATTGCATGTGATCTATGATTTTGGTTTATGATGGTTACATGTAATTTATGATTTTTATCTATGATGGTTTTGTTTTGAGCTAACCCAATGTGGTATGTTTATACATGATGATTTGGTCAAAGATGCTAGTTTAACTTGTTGTGATAGGAAGCATACATAATTTCAAGTGTCCCTTATTTATGGGCCACCAATAAGGTATGATTTGAAGTTATTTCAGTTTATTTTAAATATAATGGAAGTTATGTTCTTGGTACAGGAATCATGGAAATGCCTAGTTGGGCGGTTGAAATTGACTACAAGAATTTGCAACAAGAAAAGAAATTGGAACATGCAACAGTATGTTGGTAAAGCACTTTAGGAGTAGGGCCATTGTGGGACAATGGTACCATATAGTGTCCATTGATTTCCATGAGCATGTTATAACCAGTATGATGGTTCTAAGGCAAGTATATGCCTTGGTCATTTTACCTTCTGATGCAAGGAAGCCTTGCCAAGGGATGGACCGCCTAGGATAGGGTATGCCAAGGAACTTGGAAGGTGAGTGACTGGACGGAAGGGGGTGATCAGATTTCCCGAGGGACTCTGTAGCAGAGAAAGGAAGGTCGGAGATATATTTGTTTTGGTCATTAGATTTGCTAGATGGAATCATATGCACATTAGAAGTGCACCCTGGAACAATGAGTTGGTAACTGTTCACTAAGAGGAAAACAAGTGTAGGATTGTAGCATTGGACATTGGATGTAGTTTAACTATGGTAGTGGATTATGGACTTCTTGAGAAGGAGGTGATTCCTAGTATTACTTTAAGGGTGGAGGTGTGAACCTCTAGGTTTCCTTGTTGCACATTATATCCTTTTATTTACTGGTTTAGAAAATGTGAATATGTGTATATGTGGTTATTGTAAATATCGTAATGAGCTATGTTATAAAGCTACGATAAGCAGTATGGTTTATATCTAGTCATGTTCTCATGATGTTTTTCTTTTGAGAAGGTCTTTCATTGTAAATACTATAATGAGATAATTTATAAAGCTCCATGGGCAGTATGTTTGTTTTTTAGCGGTTATGTTGAGGTCTTGGTGTGGTTTAACATTGAGGATGGTTTTCCCAAAGGGGTAGGGTTGTGTAATAGCCCTGGTGAAAATTCCATGTAATAAAAGTTAATAAATGGAAAATAAGACCATAGTTAAGGCACACTTGTTCCAAGTTGAATGTTGGGCAAAGATATCCTAGTGGGCATCACTAGAAGTTTTTATGACTAAAGGAAGTTAGAAAAGGCAAAGGAAAATGAATTAAAAAGGGAAAAAGGAATTTTTGGCACACATATTTATGAAAATAAAGGAAAATAGGAGAAATGGGAGGTGAAAGGTCAAAGGTTGCATGTGATGAGGAAAATGAAGGAAAATAATGGAAAATGAAGAAAATAAAGGCCTCATTGATAAAAATGCTTATGAGGATCAGTTGGCAAGATTGGTCAGTAAATATTGGTTAGTTTGTTTTGGGAGCTCTCTCATTATTCTCTCTCTCTCTCTCTCTCACTCTTGGACATAAAGTTTTCTTGGAGCACTCTAGCTTTGGAGCAAGGAAGGAAAAGTAGGAAAAGAGAAAGGAAGGAAAGCAAGGATCAAGTAAGGAGGAGTAGGATCAAGCAACTTCAGCAGGAATACTTGTAGGTAACATATTGCACATGTGATTTCCTAGTTGGTTTTAACATGCATGGCTTTACATGTTGGTGTATGGTTCTCTTGTTGTCAGTGTCATGGTTTTGTCGAGTTATTACAATTGTTTTCAGCCTAGCCTTGCCTTTTTCTAGATGCCATAGTGTGTTGGGATGTTGATCTTAGTTTTGAGCTTTGGAATTACTGGATGGATTTTGGAATCTAGGGTGGAGTTGGAATCAAGGTTCATTCCCAAAGGCCTAGAAATGCCTTGACCAGTTTTGGCGGGATAAATGGTAAATCTAGAGGGAGGTGTATCGGTTTAGGAACTAGTTATCTGAGATTCGATTGTGGTAAATCCTAAGAGACAATGAGATGGAAAATTCCTCAAGGATAGTGATGGATTCTAGATGGCATTCAAAGTTAAAATCAATTTTGTGATCAGAGCACCAGTTTTGGTTTAACCTTTGGATTCCCTTGGTTTTGTTTGGATTGTTTTATCCATGAGATCCAACATTCATGCTTGGAATATGGCAGGGGGTGACTGGCTGAACTAAATATTTGGTTTAGCCATGTCTACGTTTGGGTGATACGTGGAAGTCCGGAACCTGGTTGGATTTTCCTATGTTTAATAAAAGACAAGTTCTCTATCTTTTGTACTTATTTATATGTGAATTTAATGGTTGTTATCTCATTATTATTTTCATGGTTTTATGTTTGTTATAAGCATGGTTAAGTGCATGGTTCATTTCATGGTTATTTCACGTATTTACTTGTACTTGTTAAAATGATGGATGCAAGACCTAATTGACGTCATAACAATTCAAAGGAGAAGGTTGTGATCCTTCTTGTCATGTCTCATATGATTTTTCATTCATTCATGCTTTGTCTTGTATCCTAGACCTGCAGATTTCGTTGATGCTAAGTGTTTTATAGAATGTCAGTCCCGGTCAGGGATGGTCAGGTCTAGTCCCGGAGTTAGTTCACCATCAAGTTCTGGGCAATGGCTGAAATTCTAGGCTTGAAAGTGCCTTAAATCTCGCGGACTTTGGCACAGGTCTGCTGGAAATAGTCCCTAGACACAAGCATGCATTCTTGTGGGAGTGTCCAGAGCTCTTTGGACGTTGGCATGCCCATAGCATGGGAGCGTCCAAAGGTTTAATAACTTAAAAACTTAGTGGGACCCAAGGGAATGATACTTGTGTGGTTGGGATGGCTTTTGGGAGTGTTGTTGTTGATGTGGAAGGTACATTTGATGTGGTTCCCTTGATTCCACTTCCTTAAGGACACCTAGGAGGTTGAATCATATCATAGTAGCCTCTCGCCACCTATTTACCCCAGTTGGCTAGTTACTTGGGTAGATATGGGAGGAGGGTATTACAGAGTGGTATCAGAGTGGGTTCCACTTTATTTGGGTCATATTTGATACCATAGAGTGGTATCAGAGCATGGTTCACTGCTCAGACTGGATGGGTAGTGTGTTGGTCATGCATTCATGTTAGTTGCACATGTGTTGATTATGCTGGCAGTCCATGTGCGATTTGCATTTACATGGTGTTGATCATGGTTGTAGTGATGTCGCTATGTGAAGGTTGAGGGTATCATTATGGGATGTATCGTCATGAGTGTATGGTTGTATATGCATTTTTTATGCATGTATGGTAGGTCATACATGAATTGTGAGGTCATTGTATGAAATTAGGTCATCATGATGTTGTTGGTTGTTATGATGTTGATGTGTTGCTTGAGATGGAGTAGGAGATGAACATAATTAAATTGAAGTTGCAGCATTGGACCTTGAGGCAAGATCATGTCATCATTGAGGTTTGGACGTTAGGCAAGCAGGTATGTTAGTTAATGGATTGTTATATACATTAGCGTTATATACATTAGGTTTATGTACATGTCTATTGATGTTATGGTTACATACATGATAGATGCTAGTTGATTAGTGTATTCATATGCACATGTGTCCGATAGGCATGAGTGGTAGTAACCTGTGGTTGTATGCATTTCTCTTATTGTTTTAAATTAGATAACTTGATGATTATGTTATAAGTTGTTGAGGAGTATGTTATAGGTTAACTTGCTGTTGTTATATGTTAGCTAGCTTGATGATTAGGGTTATTACATTAATATCTTGATGTTATATGTATC
This sequence comes from Pinus taeda, assembly GCA_000404065.3. NCBI lineage: Eukaryota > Viridiplantae > Streptophyta > Pinopsida > Pinales > Pinaceae > Pinus > Pinus taeda. Next base: position 7,718 of record APFE031108277.1, read on the forward strand.
ATACTAAGTTGGATTGGTCTATGCAGATGGTTAGGGTTATGACATTCAGGTATGATTTAATACGATGTGACACTATGTCGTACTAATCTAGACTGACTATGCAGATGTGATTATTATGTATGAATGATAATTGTTTATGAGTTTATGATGTGAACGTGCTAGCTAGTGAATATTATGGATATCATGACCTTATTTATTTTTGAGTTGACATGTCATGAAGTTATATCATGCTAATCTGAATTGATTTTGTAGAGAAGGTAGCCTCCCCTGATATACATTAAGGTATGAGCTTGCTTATGTCATATACTTTGTGCTTGAATGTTTGATTATGTCATTTAATTAGTGTTTGAGTGTTGGTGTCTACTGTGTCACTTATCTATTGTCTGAATGTTTGATTACTTGCATGATATGAATATGTCTTTGTAAGATTGTCTGAATGAATGATTTTATTTTAAGATGATTGTACAAACACATATGTGTTGAGACAACTAACATGTACTTGAGTGTAATAGGTGACAATTATAGTATTATGTCTAATGACTATGAGTTCACTATGAATTATGACATGATTGCTAGTCTTGGTAAAGGTTGATTTCAAATTTATAGATATGATTGTCTTGATATTTGGAGCATGTGTAAATAGTGTGGGAAACATGCATGGTATTAGCATGACAAGGTAATAGTTGACCTTTTTATCTAACTAACAGTTGCGTGATGTGATAGTGCATAGTAACACTCAATTGCAACAAGGAAAAGGTCAAAGAAAGGAATTGGGCAAAAGTTATTTTTGCTATGTTTGGAAACCCTAATTCCAAACAAATGAGTGATTTGAATACAAGAAGTATTCTCAACCTTAATCTTGTCTAACATTATGTGGATATGTGCTAGATTCATGAACTTATATTTGATAGGTATATTAGTTAGTCTCTAGTTACAGGTGGATCTATCAAGGGAATTGGATTCCCTTGAGAGATGGCGTGGAGGTGTTCAATTACAAGAAATGTGCTTGGCATAGAAAGGTAAGGTAACCAACGTATTATTATGTTTATTTAAGCAATGACAATTATTTGTTGATGGAAGTATGATGCAAGGATTGCATGGAAAAGAAATTTCCATTGAATCTAGAAGAAGGCTTAGGTTGAGCTTTCACTTGGAAGCACTGGGAACCATGGAGATTGAGTCATGGTGTTTGTTTTTAGTCTTGCGCTTTTGGTATTTTGGTGATTTTTTGTGCTTGATTTCGGTTTTGTTTGTGTCTTGGGCATGGCCATGCCACTTTGGTTGTGGTGTCGTATTGTTGCTAGTTTACCATGGTTTTCTTCTTGTTTGTTTCTTGTCTTTTTGTTTTATGTTTGGGGTCTTGGAAATTGGTTGGGAAAGACGAAAGTTAATGGAGCCCAAGGAGGGCTGAATGAAACCCAATGGGTGATGTAAGCCCTGGATGAAGTTCAGTGCATGTATAAGGGCAGCTAAAGGCAAGCGTATAATAACTAGTTGGATTGGTTGGGTCCATTGGTGTAAATAGATTATGGTGGGACAATCATGAGAAAAGTAATCATGAAAGATAAAGTAAATGGATTTGATGTGTAAAATTCCTTAACTAAGTTGGGAACTATTTTTTTCGATGTTGTACATGTGTTGCATGGATAAAGGAAGTTCTCTTAACCCTGACCTTATGATATCTGGTAATTATGTTGTGATCATGATTGTATCAATCTATATATATGTATACATGTATGTATGTTGGTATGCCATTTTTTGATGAGATCATGATTATTTTGTGCTAATGTTATATATGTATGCATCTATGTATCTATGTCACTGTCTGACAAGGTCATCAGGAATCGTTCTTGTGGATGAATGATTTCTTATGTAGGTGAATGGCATGAAGAGATTCTTGATTCATGAGGAATCAAGTGGTAAGACTATTCTGATAGATATCTAAGGTCAATATCATGTGGATATGAATTGATATTATGTGATTGAGAAAGAAAGAGTTTGAATGTTGATTCAATACAACAAGTATCTCACCACATTTATTGTATACTTTCAGGCCTCATATGTATTGTACAACAATTTGGATTTCATGGTGAGAACCCAAATGATCCCATTAGTCAGTTGACTCACCGAAGTTAAACGCAAACACCAATTTAGGAAGGAGACTGAAGAGTACTTAGAGCAGCTGAGATGGGTTTCCACCAAGGAGGATTTAGAGCTGAACAAATAGAACATGTAGAACTACATCGGTGATCCCCCCAGATCATAACCATTTTTCTCCTTCTCAAGAAAGAAGTTAAGATTGCTTCCAAATCATTGTACCTAGATTCTATGGGGTTTACGGTATGGGTCCATCCTGACACTGTTATGCTTCTTAACCTGCAAATGATACCCAAATATAGAATATGCGAAGAAAAGAGACCGAGAACACAGAATATGCAAAGAAAAGATATCCAGAACACAAAATAGCGATGACTTTATTATTTCAGAGAGTAATGTTCACTTGCCTCTTCGAGGGGGCAACCTCCAATAGAGCAGAGCTCGATTACAAAAATAAGACACGATGCTCCTCGTAGGGAGTTACTATCCTTTATGACTCCTACAAGTAATACCACGGGTCAATACCACTTATTACTAATACCGTTGGCCCATTTGCAACTAACTGTGGTTCCTTTATTAATTGCGGATTAACCACTTACAAT
>APFE031108281.1:0-37590 GCA_000404065.3 Pinus taeda
AACATCGGTCCATGGACCCATGTTGCCCCCAGATTTCCCAAAAAACGTCGTTTAGGGCCTCAAAACGCCTCCGGAAGTTCAGGACCCGAAAAACTGCTAAAAATAGTAAGTTGTGCTACAATTAAGGAAACTGAAAATGCTGAAAGAGACAATTGTGGGGGTCCAAATGGGATAGGTGGGTGGCCACCAACATCCACCTGGATCAACATCTTTTGTTGTAGACCTTGCCTATAGCCAGGGGGAGCATGGACAGCCCAGCAGAGCAGAGAATTCAGCATGTACTTAGGGGGAGCATAACCCTTTGCCCTTGATGACAAAGGGGGAGAATGACTTTGAGTAACTTGGGGTTGCCATCAAGTCCAAAGGGGGAGATTGTTGGCATTATGGCATAAGTTTGGCACTATGACACAGGTGTTGTCCTTGATGGCAACTCACTCAGATGGCAGATCACAGTTCAGGCTCTCAGAATGAAAGAAAAAGATATATATGCAGGTTCCTCTTAACCAGGTCATGTATACACGCGGGATTGCTGATAAAAAGTCGCGTATGTGTATGCACACACTTTCATGCACAGAAAAGCGCGTACATGTGGGAAAGCTTATTTTTAGTCCATGGTATTTGGTCCTTGGTATTTGAACCTATTGTTTTGGACCATGGTATCTCATCCAAAGTGTTAAACCCAGGTATTGGATCCATGGTATTAATTCTCTATGGTTTTGGACCATGGTATTGAGTAAGGCCTAAGATTATAAAAGGGAAAGGAGATTATTAGGCAAAGTGATTCACTCAAGCATTGAATATCTTATGAAGAGCAAGATCTAGAATTTGGTTATGGTGCATAGCTGGATCTGAACCAAGGAGGAACCTGAGCGCTAGAAGAAGGATAAGTTCTATTGTTGGGTCAAGATCTTAAGGCTTGAATAGTAGTATCTTTGTGTGATTTTGATTTGTTATATTTGGCGCATGAATTGATCTATAAATCTGATAATCTGGGTATAACTGATATCTGAATAAGTGAAAAGGGTAAATTATCTTTTATAGATCTGTACGCAAGTTCGGCACAGAAGAGGTGCATATACATGCTGGTTCAGTAATTCAAAATAGCATATACGCTAGTTTTCCTCAATACATAAGTGTATGCACGCAGGTTTCACATATTGAAGTAGCGTACGTCTCACAAAATATGTTTTAGCTACTTCTATTAATTGCTGCAGTGTTCTAGGTTCAGAATTGGTGTCTGGTTACTGTTACTATTTTCTGGGTACAACATTCAGAGAAGTGACTATTTGATTCAGTTTTGTTTGGTGCAAAGGAAATTGGTTGATGCAGATACATTTGATTGATGTTATTGATGGATCTAGTCTGAAAATTTATGAAACGTGGTCCCTGAAAGAAAAGAGAAGGTTGTAGCCTTCTGTAGGTCAGCACCTACGTACTATTACATTAGCTAGTACAAGAGCTAAGGGGTTTGTAGCTCCCTTCCAGGAGATGCTGGAGAATGAGAGAAGGTAGTAGCCTTCTGTAGGTAGAAGCCTATGTGCTGGTATAAGACTGCACCAGTACAGAAATATTGTAACAAGAAGTTTCTTATTAAAAGAAGGTAGAGACGAATTGCAATAGGTAGTTTTCACCCACATTCGGTTTCCACCTTATATCTTGTGTCCATGTGTGTGATGATCTGTTCTGTTTTACTGCACCTGTTTACTGTTCTTATGGTTAATGAAGTTCTGATTCACTGATTTAAGGTCAACATTTAATGAATCATAAGTTTACTGATATACACTGGTTGCTTTAGACACAGTAGCGTATATACGCAGTTTCCCATAACTGAAGTAGTGTATACAAATCTGATTGTGAAATGAAAAATAATTGACTTGATAATACTGATTCACCCCCCCTCTTAGTATTATTTCCAACAGAAATCAGCGAACTGGAAACTGAAGTCGCGCAAGCGAGCTGCGAGGAACTGAACATGATGGGACCAAGTCTAGCCAGCCCTACTACTGCATTAGAAGAATTGCGACCCTGCTACCATGGCTGCAACCGCACCTTACTAAACAGGGGCGCCTGCCATAAAAAGAAGAATGCTACACACTGATGGACGCAAGGGTGTTTGAAGGGTGCCCGCAGCCCGAGCTAGCAGGAAAATTGAGTCCTCGCACCAGGGGTGTGACCACCTGACTATCTGTAGGAAGCATGGTCTCAACGCTCCAAGCAGTTGAAAGAGGGTGTGGGACTATAAACAAATCTGCAGGAGAGATGCGTGGGAAGGAGGTTCCATGCGGAGCCAGTATGTCACAAGGGTCACGGTTGCGCGTAAGGCGCTGTGCTACTGTGCGGGTAGGTTGGGAGGTGATCGTTGATGTTACTATTCATGACAAGAGGTCCAATTTAAGTCAGAAAGGAGCGGGCGGCGGGCCATTAAGACAGGAATTAAGAGCTAGATTCGGGACGATCTGCTGCCAGAAAGGTATTAATGAACCAGAAGTGGAGGGAATGGTCGAATTCAAATTCAAACACGACTATAAAAACCCTTAGGGTAGCCTCGAGGCAACACTTGGTTGTTTAAGATTTGAGCCAGTACAGAGCATTAAGCATCAAGCTACCTTGCCACCCGTGAGTACGCGACCAAGCGAATCCAGTGTAGAAATGATGACGGATGCAAGAACCAGAGTGAGATTTGCGGAGGTTACCCCAAATTCCCGTGTGACCTAGGAGGAGCCTGGAGAGGCGGTAGCTGCACCAGAGGTTCCAAAGTCCCCACGCATGCTGCGACCACAAAAAAGACAAGTAGATAATGGGGCCAGTTTGGGTATCACCACGAAACCCATGATTCAGTAAATTGTCAATGGTAGAGAAGGGAAAATCTGTCACTATTGAAAACAAGGAGGAGGAGGAAGATTTGCAAGCCCTGATCACCCAAATTGAAGCACAGGACGATGAGGTGGAAAATGTTTCCCAAGTACCTTCCATGATCAAGTTACCTCCCAACATCCCCTCGTGGAAAGGGACAACCAAGATACTGAAGGACCTGGAGGCCACGAAGAGTGCGCTCCAGACCCCACTTCTTTCGAATGAAATAAGGTTTGATGGTCTGCTGCTGGGATGGGTACCAAATATAAAGTTTGAAGACTGGGACCTCGCGGACAACGAGAAGTTCCCACAGTTGGCTATGGAGAAATTACTGTAGTGGAAATGTTTGTGCGGGGTGGAGAAGGCCGGGTTACTCCATTTGTGGTGGATACCCCACTACCACCATGCGCCCATCACAATTTTTGTCATCCGAAAGCTACTGGGTCTAGTACATGATGGGTATCTCTAGCTAGAGGAGGCGATTCCCATCACGGCCAATTTAATTCACCGGATTTCTCAGCTTCCCATCAAAGGAAACAATCCCATAGCCATAGCGGGAAAGAGCAGCGACTTGGGACTCACAGAAGCTATGAAGGCCAAATATAAGCTGGAGAAGAGGAAGCGAGGGTATGTAATAGCAAGAATCAAGGACCAAGGGGTGCACGTAGCCACCTAGCTACTGGCTGGAAAGCTCATGAGGAAATGCCACGCAGACGAGGTGCCAGCATTTGTAATTGTGTTGGCGGAGCAGTGTGAAGAGGGGGTCCAGTTCAACTGGGCGCAGTTTCTCTGCGATGAATTTTTGACAAATTATAGGGAGGCCTAGGAGTAGGGTAAGACCTTCCACTATCCGTGGTTTCTCTTATCCATTTTGTTGGTTGCAGGGGAGCTACCGGAGGACAACCAGTTTCCCACCATTGAGAGGAACCTACCCGAAGTCGCGAGGTACACCTCGCTCTGGGCGATAAAAGACGTGACGATGGTTCGCGAGATCAAGGTGTTTTTGGTGTTCATGGAGGTGAGCATCCAAACATGGATCAACCGCAGGCTGTGCTTGTCCCCGACAGTATATAACAGTTTGCAAAGCACGACATAATTCAAGGTGGATATGCATAATCTGTATATCCGGGCGCGAAAGGATCCAGCCCGAACGTGGGTGAAGCTTCCATTCATTACAACGGACGATGCAATCTTCGATGTAATTGCGGCATGGTCTCTGGAGTGGCATGCTTTGGACTTGGCAGAACTGGAAAATATCGCAACATAGCAGTAGAAGAAGGAAACGAAGCTGCGCATTGCGAAGCTGGTGGAGAGAAAGCGCCAAGAACAGGAAGCGGCCACGCAGCAGAAGGCAGCTGAGGCAGTAGTGACAGTGTAAATGACACAACCCTCAACCACGGTCACCGAAGAGACTGAGGAAGGCAGGGAGATGTCCACAGAGAAGGACATACAGGGGGAGGCTGAGACAGAGGAGCGCACAGACCCTACACCAAAATCGACCCAACTCAAGAGGCCGCGCGCCTAGGAGAAGCCAATCGCACGGAAAAAGACAAAGGTAGCGAAGACTTATGAGGGAGACCTTCTTGACAATGGTAGACCAATTCGCGATGTCACTAAGGATGCTCTTGAAGAATTAATGACGGAGTAGACAACTGTGTTGGGGGCACTCAGAGCATAGTTGCAGGCATTACAGGTGTGACCCCCAAGAATGATGACACCGCACCTTGCAAAAGGTGCATTCGAAGCTGAGCAGATGTTGTGCACCCACACAACCTACACCTTGGTGCTACCAGAAGGCGCAAACTTAGTAGAAGCCGAGGGTGACATGAAGGGCTGGGGGTTGAATTTGGCCGCCCTTCCCAGAGAAACCCTATACCAGCTGCAGGATGGGGTAACTGCTGAGCTTCGTGCCAGGGAGGGCTGCGCCCTCCAAGTCTTGAGAGAGCAAAAGATAAATTTAGAATAGCTCAGCCTGTAGCACGACAACCTGGTCGCACAAAACTAGGGATTAGAACAGGCCGTGGAGGAGGCCTGTAGCAACATACCGGAGTTGGCCGTATTGGTGGCACTCCCCACCGCGGAAAAGATTCAACACTTAGTAGCAGGAGTACAGAAGACCCAGGAGGAGGCCGCGAAGGTTCAGTTGGAGCTGAACTTGCAGATCATGGAGCTGCGACTGAAGGCACAACCCTCTACACCCCCAGAAGTCAGAGAGCAACGCTACCATGCCATTCAATGGGGGTTGAAAGTAATAGAGCACACTCTACATGACTACACGGGATTGTTGGATCAGTCCCTCTTCACGCTCGATTCACTACAGGAAGACCCAATGCTACAACAGTTCGAGACAAAAGCGCGGGAGTTACAGCAGGCCTATGACAATGTCCAGGGGACTGCGCATACGGTTGCCCTTACTCAGCGATTGGCCAAGATGCGGGAGGCCCAGGCTTTAAAGGAACGGATCGACGCTGCACACCAGAAAGAATTAGGGCTTAAAGCATGCATCTAGCCTTGGCTCGAGGAAGTGTTCATGGTCACAGCCACGATCGAGGGGAAGCTGGCCCAGATGTAGGATACATATGCACTAAGGCAAGAGGGTGCCTCTGACAACAATGCATCAGAAAGTCACGCACAATTGATATAGCGGGTAGCAGAGGAATGTGTGGCAAACATCAGTGAAGCACAGAAGGTGTTGGATGGCCTCTGAGCGAAGATCACTACACTAGCCAAGTGACTCGGGACGAGTCACGATGATTGTGTTGGGGGCCTGTTGGGTAGTGGATCCCCAAATGGTAGCTTTTTGGGGCTTAAAGCCGAGTTTTGGGTCAATGTAATGTAAGACCCCACAAAATGTGGGCGCAGAGTGTGAGAGTCTAGGGTATTCCGCCCTAAAATATTGTAATGTAATTTAGAATGTATAAATAGAGCGAGGCTCTAAGTGTAGAAGTCAGTTTTTAGTCTTAATCGTAAGTGATATGGGGTTTTGAATGCGAAATTTGCTCTGATTCTGTAAGTCTGAGGTTTGGGTCATAGTATTAGGAAGAGGCTCTGCAGTTGTGTGCGCAGAGGCCTGGTAGAGTCCGCAGCTGTGTGCATGGACCCCTACAGCTAAGTGCGTAGGGCGGAGTTGAGGTTGTAACAGAACAAAAGTTTAATAAAAGATAAGTTGATTATGAAATATTGTGCATCTGCTCATAGATCTGGGTGGTTATGCTTTTGTTATAATTTTATGCATCTTTGTACAGTTTATGTTTGTGTGCACTTGTTATGAATGTTGAATTATTTATAAAGACTCCCGAGCCCACAAAATTTAGTCAGGTCTATAATAGTAACATAGTAAGGGTAAAGGATTTAGACCCCGCCCCTTCGTGCTCTGTATAGAGCTACGCGAAGGTCAGACAGTTGTGCGAAACAATGCAAGGACACAAGATCAGTTCATGAGCTTCCCGAACCTCATCAAGACATCCCTAGGGTGTGGAAACTTGGTTCCTGCACCGTCCCATACTACCTCGAGTGAGACCTCAGTCCGCGCTTTGCGGACCATTGCCGAAAGGGGCGGTAGTTTCAGGATTTGTTTGGCTAAAATACTTCTAAACCTAGGTCAGGCCCTAATAAGCCAACACCTTCTTCCTGTTGTCCCTTAACAAATCTCTTTCTTGTTGAGATAAGACATTGTATGTTGGTGCATCTGCTGGTTCTTGAAAACCATTCTCCACCAAATCCCAAATGTCTTGAGAAGAAAAAAGGGCCTTCATTGTAATAGCCCAATAATCATAATTTTTTCAATTAAACTGAGGTATTTGAGGATTAGTCAAGCTTGTGCTTGATGTTGCCATTTCTGAGTGTAAAAGAAATTTTCTACCTACTAGTAAATATGCTAAAAACAATCTGCCCTCAAAACAACTTTTTACTGCTAATAAAAAACACTTGTTTTTACACTAACAATATTTAACCCGCTCTGATACCATGTTATAAATATTTATGAAATTTAATTTTTGTAGAAGGGTAAAGAGCTATGACTCTCACGAAGCTACTTTCACGTAAGCGCACCGCAGAGCTATTTCAGAGACTTAATGCATAATATTCACTCAAATAAAAAACAATAAAGTAGGTTTGGAGCAACACACTAAAACTTAGTATTTTGTTCTTAAACATGAAAATACATTTACATGAGACTGCGGCTCATTCACCAAGTAAAAACAAAGGTTTTAGGGTGATTTACATAACACACAGTAAAACAAGTAACTCTTGTTTTCACGGGCCCACCAAAATTTGCTCCACCATTTTCTCACCAAGTAAAAACATAGGTTTTAGGGTGATTTACATAACACACAATAAAACATAGTAACTATTGTTTTCACGCGTCCACCAAAATTTGCTCCTTCATTTTCTCCCCCAGAGATCTCTTTCTCTCTAACCTTTTACTCTTTAACATATTACAAAATGACTTTTACATTCATATTTAACTCAACATACGATTTTACATTTAATTCATGACAGAGCAAGGTAATTAATATGATGTTGTTGTTGTAATTAATATGATGTTGTTGTTGAGTGTAACCAGAATCGCACACATGTTTGTGGAGTGTGGGCAATAGTCGCTAAATGAATGCTTGCCCGTATCTATTTAACAAAGTACATTAGATGCCTTAAATTCCTTGTTTCCTTTCAAAATGGTTTGCACCTAGCTTCAGTCTTTCCATCTTCAAACAGAGACGCAACCTACAAAAATACGCTTGACAAGTATGTATTACTGATGGTGGTTGGGATTATTATTGCCAATAGCCATCAATATTTATCTGCTGCAAGGTAAGGTAATTTGATAGATGTTGCTCTCTCTAACCACTCAAACCCTAGAAGAATATTAATTATTTGTGTTGACTTTGGGTGGCAAAAATGCATTGTTCATTATTTCATGTGCAAAGGACAGACTATTCTAGCATAAATTCTCAACTATTTAGGTAGTATGAATATCTTATTTAGTAGCATGAATAACATGGACTTTTAAAATTTCTATAGGAACAAAACAAGCTAGAATCTGGGGTCGTACCGGATTCTCCTTCGACACGAGTGGGCATGGCAGGTGTAACACTAGTGACTGGGGCGGGTTGCTCAATTGTCAAGGCTATGGAAGTGTCCCTGCAACTCTCTTTGAATATGCACTTAATCAGTACCAGAATCAAGATTTCTATGACATCTCTTTGGTTGATGGTTTCAACATCCCTCTTTCTGCAACTCCTTCCAACTCCAATTGTAAGAAAATAGGATGTACCAGCAACATAAATGCCATCTGCGCTTCGCAGTTAAAAGTAACTCAGGGGTGCAAAAGTGCTTGTGCTGGTTTCAATATGCCTCAATACTACTGCATGGGTCCCTACCTCAACAATTGCTCTCCCAGAAACTATTCAAAATTCTTTAAGGGGCAGTGCCCACAGGTGTATAGCTATGCCAAGGACGATGCCACTAGCACCTTCACCTGCCCTTCTGGTGCTAATTACAATGTCATATTCTCGGTTAACAACATCATATCCCACTAAATGTATAACTAAATAAATAAAGGCGACTTCCTGTATGCCAAGTATCGTAATTTCAACACTTTCACTAGGCCTGGTGGTGCTAATTACTACATCATGATATCCTAATAAACATAACTAAATAAAGTAAACTCCCTGTAGTATCATATTCATAATAAGAGTAGCCTTGTATTTACATGCCTGAGTTCTATGTATGGTCGCCACTATGTTATTAAGACTGAGGGTTTGAATCCCCAGTATGGTCGCCACTATGTTATCACTCAGAAGTCTTCCCTAGAAGTTATAAAAAGAAGGAATAATCTGAGGTAACCATGAACCTAATCTTTTAAACTCGGGTCCTAGCCAACCTAAGTCTAGAGAGGGCTCTCTCTTTATAATTTAACTTTGTTTTGGTGAGATTTTAGGCTAGTTCTTAGTGCTCATGATGTTTTGATTTTGATTGGGTGGTGGACTTAAGGGAATAGATGGGTAGAGAAAGTATTAAGGCCATTGGGCTATGGAGTCAATCAAAGAGTGGCTTAACTAGAGTAGATCAATTACTAAAGGAGGAGTTCACAGGGCAGGCTAGCACAACAAAAAGCAAATCTACAGGTTTCAAATGGATGAGGTAGTCCTAACCAGGGTAAAAGGGCAATGAAGAATCCTTAAATCGGGACCAAGGTGAAGAACAGAAGGAGATCAGTAGCAAAGGGAAACTAAGAATCCTTTACTATGGACCAAAGGGGGGAACTATGGAAGTAAGGGAGCAATTAAGAATTCCTAGACTAAGATAGTTTAGCAGAAAATAGTGAGAAAGTAAATAGTGAAGACAAAGAGCATTAAAACTAATTCTGAAATATCATTCCTTGTTTACTATTCATATTTCATAGAGAAACATGTGAATATTTATAACATGAAGAGAAAACAATAATAAACATGAATAGATAATACTTATTTGGTTTCCGCTGTGCACAAGAATCCTGTGAAATATCTTTAGCTTTATTTCATGACCTAGAAAGCCAGTCCAGTTTTGATTACAATAGCTCCTTAGATTGATATGAAATGTCTATAGAAATGTCTTTTAATCCACCCTAATTACTTCAAAATGTGAAGTATTTATACAAAAAATGTTACAAAATATCTCATAATAGTATGAGAATTATTCTAGGAAATCAAAATATCTTCAAGCATGAAGATAGAGACAGATGGAAAACTTCCTTCTTGCTGTCCCTTTTATTGTGATTGTGCTGGTTGTTGTAATTCAGATTTGGCTCTTTCAGTTGCTTGATGTCTGTGTGCTGGAATCACTTTATGTCTTCAACTACTGATACTCTTTACCTGCTACACTTTGACCCTGTTTCACTTGTTTTACCTGGCTGCCGTATGGATTTAGTATAGTAACTTTATAGTAATTCTATTAACTTCATCCACCATTTATCTTTAGGTAATTTCATCTTTAGCATCTTTCTATATGTCTCATCAGCTTCGGTGTACTTGGCAAAATTTGGCTTGTTGACAAATAGGTACTTTAACTCATGCTCTAGGAAAAATAGATTTTCCAGATTATCATATAATACCTTTCCTATGGAAAGAGCTTTTACCCCTGAAGTGCTAGCTTGGCTGCTGGCCAACTTGTTTAGTCTTTCAACGTAGTCATCTTGGGTTATAAGCTTGTCATGGATGACCATAGGACTAGGGAGGCCTTTTTCCCTCAAAATACCAAACTTTGTCATGAAATTGTCAATATCAGCTTGTATGCTTTGGTATTTCTTCTCAAGATTGAGAATAAGGTTCCTTTTGGTAAGAATATTCTTGATTTCTATGATGGTCCCTGTCTTATCTTCTATGCCCAGTTCATCCAGCTGATATCTGTTCTTGCTGTTCAAAAGTGTTATCAGTTGGTTGGCCTCTTCAGGCTTGTCTCCCAACTCTTCTTTTGTCTTGTGAATTGCTTCGGTGGCCACTTTCACTAGTTTAGTCTGCTAAAAAATTACTTGAATTGATGGACAAACATCATTGACAGAGTCAATGATGTTGGCCCAGAGCATTTCCTTTATATCTCCTAGTGGCTGTTGCAATGTCAAGTCCTTTTCAAGGATTTTTATCCTTTCACCCATTCTTTGACTCTTTTGAGCTTCTTCTTTCAGTTGTATTTGTGAAAGTTTACAATCAGTTTCCTGACTGGACACTTTTTCTCTAAGATTTTTAAGCTCAGTAGCCTGGATGGTCATTTCCTCCATGGATTTTACCAATTCAGTTGTTTTCTTTGTGGAAGTACCTGCGCTTGTAGATGTACCTGTGACTGGCATGGTTGTAGCTGGTGGAACTGTTGGTGCTAAGGAAGAAGCCAATGTGGAGTGCACAACTGTACAGACTGTAGGAATGACAGTCTGTGGAGTGGTGGCCAACTCACTCTGTTTAGATTGAATCGATTTGTTTAGCTCTTTCTCTGTTTCCTTTAATTGATCATTCAACTTAAGGACTAAGTCCATAAGCTCCTCCTATTCCTTTCGAGTTTTTAACACTTCAGTTGTTTGTGGATGATGTAGATGAGGGATTTTGAGCTGCTTTTTCAAGGGAGCTATGTCATCATTTTTCCTTTTGATTAGCTTTTCTGCAGCCTTTACATCCTTGGGATCATGCCCCAACTCTATGATTGAGTCCTCCAGGGACTTTATCCTGGTATCTTTTGCCTGTGAAGAGGCCTTCTCTAGTTGGAATTGCGCTGATATATTATTCAACGAATTTTGTAGTTGATGTGCTGCAATAGCCTTGCTGGTAAATGTGGAATAGACCATTTCCCGGTCTGTTTGTGCAACTCTATTTGGTCAATAGGATGTATATCCTTCGCCAGTACCTCAAAATCTGTCGTCAAGTAATTTGCTATAGACCTGGGCTGCTGTGTGGTAGGCTTCATGAAAGTTGTTTGCATCTTACCTTGTTTTACATCAAAGGCTGACATTAGCCTTGTTTGATTAGTGGGAGCTATTTTGAGGTATTATGCATAGCTTTGAGCCTTCAATCTTTCATTTCTAGCCTTTATCTCTTTGTATTTCTCTCTAATCTCCTGGTCCTGGCCAGTTCAAACCCTGAATGAGGATACTTTCATGCTCTATTGTCTTTCCAGCATTTGAGCCTGTGTAGTGGAAGGTTCTTGTGTACCTCCAGAGGGAGTCATCTCCCTGCTTTCTTCTCTTTCTATACCTGTGGTTTCAGCGGTTTCCTCTATGAACTCTTTTTCTGAAAAAGGATTTAACCTTTGCCTCTTGACATAAGTCTGTGCAACAGGTCTGTTGGAAGGAGTAGCCTCCTTCCTATCTCTTTTGGGATTCTTCTCCTCATTTAGACGAGTCTGTACAATCGGAGGATTACCCATGATGTGTTCTGGCTGAGCCAACTCTTTTGATATGTCTGGTTGCTCTGATTCTTCTTGCTCTTGAGGTCCTTCTTCTGCTAGTTGCTCACTGTGTTCCTGTGTTTCCCTTTGGGATTGGGATTCTCCTGGAACCTGTACAAAGGAATCTTCATCAAGTCTTCTTTCTAGATCAATCAACACATTATTGACAGCAACTTCGGTGCTATCTCTGTCTACTAGAATGTTCTCCACCCATTCTAGTTGATTTGCATATTGTCCCATCTCAGGAATTCTGTGGTGGATATAGGGAGATAATTTGTTCTTTTGTCTTCTATTGCAGATGAAATCAAAAGGGTCATATCTCCATATGAAGCTTTGTTTCAGTTTGAGCCTTTAAAGGATTTCTTCTACTTCCTTTCTAGCTTCCCTACTGTTGCATATAAAGGGGCCAAGCTGGTCTTTTATTCTGAGTTGAGCTTTCTTCTTGGCCTTCAAAAAATGTACCTCATTTGAATTAATCATTTTCCTGTAGTACTCTAGAGCAAACAATCTCATGGGGAGGTATCTTGGTAGTTTGTAGGGTGCTAACTCACAGCCATATATTCCGATTTCAATGTAATTTTGGTACAAGTACCAATCTCTCACTTTGTGCTGTTTAGACAAGTGTAGGACCCTCCTGATATCTGCACTGATTCTAGGGGGAAGACTTCCTAACAACATAGTTGCCACTGGGTGAACAAAAAGATCTATGAAATCTATATAAGTATATGGAGAGTCATATTGGTGGATTAATGGAGTCTAGAAGACTACGGATCTAGGGTTGCCTCCGGTATCAAGATTTTGAAGTGGAAATGGGAATTTATCAGCTTGATAGTATAGGAAAAGAAGATATAAAACTGATGAATACTTGAAAACTCTTTCATTGTCCATTCTCATGAACTGATCATGCATCTTATCTGCAATGAACTTGGCATAGTCAAACATGATGGTAGGGGTTGTCCATGAGTGTAAATAGACATGAAGGCTATAATAATCTCATCAACAAACTCATTGGTAGTCTAGCCTAACACACTAGATATCATTGTTATGATGTCTCGACCAAGTTCAGAGAATATGGTCCACATGTATGGAGGAGGGTCCTTTGGAATGTATTGCTCTTCCCTGATGAAGGTCTGGAATAACTGAGCAAGTTTGATGGAGGTGATTGTAGGGAATCTATTAAGTAGGTCTCCAGTAGAAATGGGAGTCAGGTTTTGGCCTGGTTGCAACTGCAGTATTTCATTGATGGATTCAACAGTGATGGTGAATAATACAATATGGTTAGGAGTCATCATTGCTCTTTGGCTGGCTGGGACTGTAGTTCATATGGCAATAGTGGACAATTTCAGGGAAGATATGAACTCTAGGGAATTGGTACTTGGGCAAACTTGATTCCCAAAGACCTATTTTGTATGAATGGTTTAATACTGGTCTCTGTACCTGTAGTATAACTTCAGTGGGGATTCTTGGACAGAGGTGTCTTTGATTTGAAAGTCTTTGTCTGCCAAAGGGAGATGGTCTAAGTCCCGGTGGGGAGTAGAAATTGGTAGGACATTCAGTGCAACTGGAGCAACCATCCTTGGTTCTTGTGGATTCAAGGATGGGGGTGAAAGGTTTTCAATCAAATTGGGGGCAAATTGGTTCAATTCATAGTAGTTTAGGATTGTTGGCAATTGTTTTACTTAATTACTTAATAACTTTAAAGCAATTGACTAACAAGTTTGGGAATTAACAGGGTTTCTCAGTGATTTTGGCTAAATACCTGGTTTTGGCTCTGAGTGAGTTAATGGGCGACTGTGCGCAGTTTGCAGGAAGTGTACGTGTCTAAAGAGTGGTTTGGAAGTTCAACAACTTCAGCAGGTTGGCAGTTGGACGTGGGTTGACGGTTGCACGTACTCTGGTGCTTGTATGGAGGTATGAGCGGTCTTTTTCATGATAAAACTAAAACTAATGAGTTTTTTGGTTTTATTTGCAAAGTCAACCAATTTGGCGGGCACACGGGGAAAGTACATTTGGCATTAAGCAGGGGATGAGACGTTTTGTCGTCTAGTGGAAGGTGGTAAACGGGTTGGAATCGCACCGCTTTTGGGTTGGAGTGGTTTCGAGGGGAGGCCACCTGATGCCATTCATCGGGCACCACGTAGCATTGGGGTGAAAAGCAAAATCACCCATATTGGGTGGGTAAAGTTCGACCTTCGGAGGCCGCCCGATATGATCATCAACCATCAGATCAAATGGGGCCTGATCGTATGGCGATCGTGGCAGGGTTTTGACTTGAGGTTTAATGGAGGGGCTTGGCAGAGGTTAAAGAGTGGCAGGATTAAGTTAATGAATAGATTATGGCAGATTAAAGGCGTCGGGGGTGATTTCATTGGCAGATGGTTTGACTTGTAATTAACCACAAATTGATTAATTATGTCAGGTTTTATTCATAAATTTTATATTTGAAACTTTCGGGGCGGGATATTAATATTAGGGGTTTTAATAAATACATAGGGGAAAAGGGTTATTTTCTTGGGAGTTAATATATAATAAAGTTAAAATTTAATATGAACGAAGCAGAGAATGTTTTAGCGCTAAGTGTAAAATGAATTCTTTGAAATATGTTTTTGCCTTTCACATAGAAAACATAAAAACTTAGGCTAAGTGTATATTTATGGGTTTTTGTGGAAAAGGGGTTTTTACGTGGTGGGTGATTACTTTTCTAAGGTTTTACCTTTAGAGAAATGGGTTTATTAGGGGAAAGTGAGTTTATTTGGGAATATGAGTGAATTTGAAGGGGGTGAATGCTTATGAGGGGACTTTAAGTTCTTAGGACCTATAATTTATTGGGCCGAGGGTCCGGTCCCTCCAGAAGTTAGAGAAATGCTCTGAGACCCTTTAACTTAAGATTTTAGGTACTTTAAGACTTTTCTTGGAGATTAGTTGAGTGGAAAATGTAATGAATGAGGGAGGTTAATAAATTGACTTTATGTGGTTTGATAAATGCTCAATTTTCATCCATACTTAGAACTTTGATGATGAAGGTGAATAATATGATCTTATCTAATCAATCATCACAATTCTGTAACCAGTCTTCTACTTACCCATCTACTCATCCTACCATTTTTACTTCTCTTTATTAGGGTGCACTTAAGCTGGCAAACCCTTTATCAAAAAATTTTCTTTTGTTTTACAAAAGTAATCTATCTAAGTCTAACCTTATTACATCCAAGGGCTCAAATTAAAATGTTGAGATCCTTTTTATTTACTCTACCTATCTACTTATCTGCCAAGATTAAACAGTTTGGTTAGATCTTATTCTCTATCTCTAAGCATAAAATTGAAAACATGAAATAGCCAAGCTTAAACATTTTGACCATCCATGGATTGTGGCAAAGTTAACAAGCTGCACACAATCTTTTATTCTGCATCAAAAGTAAATAGTAGTGGAATTTTTACTTGCACACTTCATGGTCTTTTTTTCTTTCTTGGGGTTCATTTTTTCATATTTTTTTGACCCTTTTTATTCTTTTTGTCCTTTGATTTTTCTTTTAGGACATACCCTCTTTACATTTTTTAATTTTTTTGATTTTTTGAATATGGAAAACATTTGTAGAAAGCAAAGGTATGTACATATTATAGATTTGACCTCAGCCATTCAAAAATTATGACACCTATTGGTATAGGAACATAACAGAACTCATGTTACACTGCCCTTGTCTCCTCTACCTTAGCTGAGCAATTCAACTTCCATATATGCATGAGCTATTTTGGGTTTATTGATCAGTTAACTGACAAATATCTATGTTAGATTGTTGTCCCATTGCTAAATTGATCTTCAACTGACTCCATCAATAGTTAGAGGTCAGTTCACTGAATACAACTAAAAATAACTAAACTAGATTACTAAAATTTAGCAATCAACACATGCATGGCTAAACTCCATGCCCCTATCTCAAATTTACTGAGCTAACTAAGTGATAGAGTTATATCACACTAGTTAAGTGCCTCCAAGTTGTCCTATTGACGTGGAAATTTGATTTACTCAATTTGACTAAGGCTAAAGTCAAATTGAGCTTTTCTTGCCACATTTTTTAACACTCCATCTTAGCAAGAAATAGATTTTTTACCACCCTATCCAACACTTGTGGAATTCAAATTTACCTCTTAAAAATGCCTTTGTCAAGATGTCAACATATTGCTCCTTAGTTGGAATGCATTGTAGCAACATAATTATCCTCTACACATAGTCTCACAAGTGATGGTACTAGATATCAATGTGCTTGGACTTATCATGAAATACTAGATTCTCAGAGAACTTAATGCAACTCTGGTTGTCACAATATATCACTGTTAGATTCATATCCTGACTGAAAGGGTCCACAACTATTTTCCTCATCCACATGGCCTCACATGCTACTTGACTTACAACAATGTATTCAACCTCTGCTGAGCTGAGTGCCACAAACCTCTACGTCCTGATGTATGAGGATATAGCTACAAATTGAACACTGAAGATAGCACCTGAAGTACTTTTCTTGTATGATGGACTCCCTTCGTAATTTGTATCGGTGAAGCCTTGGAGCTTCAATCCCTCTATTCTCCTGTACCATAATCCATACTCAATAGTGCCTCTGAGGTACCTTAACACATGCTTTGCTACCTTCCAATACAATTTGGTAGCCCTCACCATAGCTTTACTAAGCTGGTTTATTGAATAGCACATGTCGGGTCTTGTGTTCACAAGATACATCAAAGGCCCCACAAGCTGCTTGTAAATGGTAGCTTCAACCTCTTCACTTGAAGTGGTATTCTCCTTTCTCTAGTTTGTAGCTAGAGGTGTATCCATAGGCTTACAACTTTCCATGTGAAATCTCTGCAGTATTTAAGAGGCATACTTCCCCTGAGGCATAAACAATCACCATCACCTTGGCATACTTCCAACCCAAGGAAGTATTGCATTAAGCTTATGTCTTTCATCTCAAATTCCCTTGCAAGATCCTCTTTTCAAGAGCGGATCAATTTCTCATCACTCATCAATATCAAATCATCAACAAACAAAACAAGAATAAACAACTTACCATATATGCCAATATGATAGAGGTTCACATTTGCTTCACTTTTGGTGAAGCCCAATACATTGTGATAATTTTCGATCTGAGTGTACCATGCTTAGAGCACCTGTTTGAGACCATACAATGCTCTATTGAGTTTGCATACATGTGACTCCTGATCATATATCTCAAATCCTTCTGGATTATATATGTAAATTACCTCCTCAACATCATTATTGAGAAAGGCGGTCATCACATCCATTTGGTGGATTTTCCACCCCATATGCGTAGCTAATGCAAGAGTTGATCTGATAGAGGAATACTTTGCCACAAGGGAAAATGTTTCGTCATAGTCAACTCCCTCTACTTGAGAAAATACTTTGGCCACAAATCTGGCCTTGTACTTCTCGATGCTCCCATCATCTGCATGCTTCACTTTGTAGATCTATCTAGAACCAACCACTGATTTACCTTCTGGTCTCAATGCCACCTCCCATACACTTTTCTTCATGATGGATCCATATTCTACCACCATGGCATCAAACCAAATAGGTTGAGAAACTACTTCCTCAAATGAAGAGGTCTCTATCTCAGTGAGCTCTATCATGAAAGCCATGTAACCAGTGTACCTCTCAGGTGACCCCCTTTGCCTGTGCTTTGATGTAGGAGTTCCCACATGATCCTTTGCATCCTGCATCAATCCATCAGCTTCTCTAGTTCTCTTTCTCCCTTCTCTGTATGTTTCTAGTTGAGTGGGTGTCTCCAATCAACCTCCTCCCTTCTCCTCCATTTGTGGAAGTACCACAAATTCCTGAAGCTCATCTTGAGACTCCTTCTTTGGAGCTAGAAGCTCTTGCTCTGGTGGGATACCTAGCTCTCATTCTAGAGAGCATATCATAGCTTTCTCCTCATCAAACTTGACATATCTCCCTGTAATTGTGTGGAGTTTCAGTGTATCCTACAAAAACTCCCCACTCGATTGTAGGCTCAAGTTTCCTCCTCAAGTACTTGGAGATATAGAAATAAGCTGAAGATCCAAAGATTCTGAAATGAGACACATCAAAATTTCTCCCAGAGAAATCTTCCTCTAGTGTGATCATATCAAGTATTTTATTAGGACTCTGGTTCTGCAAGTAGACTGCAGTGTTTCATGCTTCCGCCCATAGATGTAATGACAACCCCTGATTATGCAACATGGCTCTTGCTTCTCCCACTATGCTCCTTTTCTTCCTTTCATCTACCCCATTCTATTGTGGGTTATGGGGTGTTATCAGTTCTCTTCGAATACCTTCTTTGGCACAACAATCCTTGAAGGAATTCAAAAGAAATTCACCTCCATTTTCACTCGTGAATAGTGAGAGCCTTCACCTTATTCCCAGTGTCCTTCTCAACCAATGCTTTGAATTCAACAAATTTGGATAGAACTTCATCTTTCTTCCGCATGAAGAAGATCCAACATTTTCTAGAGAAATCATCAATAAAAATAACATAGTACTTATGTTTTTCTATGGAGGCTGTATAAAAGGGCCCACAAAAATCATAGTGGAATCACTCCAAGATTGCATTAGCTCTGCTATCTTGACCATGGAAAGTGGATTTGACACGTTTCCCCAATGCGCAACCCTTGCATATATCCTGCTGGTCAAGGGATCCTTTAGGGAGACCGGTGGTAATATGTTGCATGATTTTTAAGGCACCAATGATGGTGTAGATGACCCAATCTCCTATGTTAGAGTTCTCCAACATCTCAAATATTCACTTTTTCTGCCTTTCTGGTCAATGCAACACAATATCCCACCTCAAGTTTGTCTAGGTTCTTGACTCGAACTCCAATATGCTTCACTTTCCCGGTAGTTGTGTGTTTGAGAAAGGATTTCCCTTTACTAAAAATAACATCATAGCCTATATCCTCCAATACTTCTACAGATATCAGGTTCTTCTTTAGCCCAGGTACAAACATAACATCTTTGAGGTGAAGATTAGAGGATTTCTCCCTCTCAAGGGTGACAATACCAATTTCTGTAGCACTGTACCTCCCATCATCCCCCAATTCAATATGCACCTGGAGATTGTTCTCCTCCATGCTACTAAAAAACTCCTTACACCTTGTCATATGGAATGAGTCACCAAAATCAAGGTACCACACACTCCCCATAACAATGTTGGCCATGCATGCTATCAAGGTGAAGTCTAATTCAAATTGTGAAGCCAGTTCTTCATCTCCTGCTCCTCTTGAAGTCTTCTTGTTAGACTTCTTGTGTGAATACTTTGTTGAATAATGCTCGTATTCATGGCAATGGAAGCATTTTATCTTGCTCAAGTCTTTCTTCTTACCATTATTTTGGATGGATTCAAGTTTTCTTTGGGTCTTCTTTCCTTTTCCCTTCTTACCCTTCCTAACGAAGGCAAATTCTCTTCATCCTCAGCTCTGGATGATGTTCCATCTATAGTATTTCTCCTGAACCCCTCTTGAACCAAATCAAACCATAAAATTTTCCAATTCAATAATTTTTCCCTTCCATTCACAGAGTCTTGGTAGAGTGTTAGGATTTTAGAAGGCCTAGAAGAGCTAGGATCACCAGGTTATATTTAGCAACATTCACCCCAACCCCTCCAAGCTCATCTCAAACTTGTGTAAATCTAGAGAGATATTGTGGAATAATGTCATTTTTCTGCATTCTTATATTTCAAAGTTTGTCTTTTAGGGCCAATTTTCTATGGTCACTTCTATTTTCAAATAGTTCGTTCAATGTTTTCGACATAAAATATGGCGTTTCTTTTCCTTGGATATTTGAGACCACATAGTTTTTCACACATTCTAGAAGAATTCTCCTGACCTTTGCAACATCCTCCTTCCATTGGGCTAATTTCTATGCATATGACTGTTGGGGTTTTGCAATGTCAGTTTTAACATATTCTAACACACCATTATCATCAAGTACTGCTTCCATTCGATCCTTCCAAGCTATGAAATTCAATCTACCCTCTAGGGCATACTCTAATCTCGGTCCGTTGAAAGACATTCTCCTGAATTTGAAGAAAAAACTACTGCATTGAAGCTAGAAATTCAAAATTCCTAAGGGACAAGTTCGAAATACTGGTTCTAATTTGATTTCAGGGCTTTGATACCATGTACAAATTTGATAGAAATTGCAACTACTCAAAATTTCAAATTGAAAACAAGAGACACAATTCTAGTATACTAATTTGTGGATTAGAAATCACAATTTAGAACAACATGCATAGACATGCAACAAGAAAAACCACAAGTACGTAGTGATTTGTAGGGGAACCCAACTGGGGAAAACCCCTCAGGCCTCTTTGTATCAATCAGTTGAATAGAGAAACTATTACATTTTCTTTCTCCATCTCTGAGCACAACCTGCGAAAGAATAACTATTCTCGCTGCTAAATGAGATCCTCTAGCCAACACTTAGTCAATTTTATGCTTCTTCAGCCTTCTATTTCCATGCGCAAATATGAGAAAATTTGAGCTCCTAAACAATAGGGAAGTCCCTATTTCCTTGCACAATTTCCAAGGAATTAATCTCCTGACTGCATGCAATAACTGTACACTCAACTAGTATACAACTCATGTTACACTGCCCTTATCTCCTCCACCTCAGCTGAGCATTTCAAATTCAATTCATGCATGAGTTATTTTGGGCTGATTGATTGGCTAACTGATATATATTTGAGTTAGACTACTATTCCACTACTTAACTGACCTTTAGCTGACTCCATCAATAGTTAGAGGTCAATTATCTGAATACAACTGAAAATTACTAAACTAGATTGCTAAAATTAGCAATCAAGACATGCACGACTAGACTCCAAGCCCCTAACTCGAATTTACTGAGCTAACTAAGTGAAAAGAGCCATGTCACACTATTTAACTTCATCCAAGTTGTCATGCCAATGTGGAAATTCAATTTACTCAATTTGACTAAGATTAAAGTCAAATTGAGCCTTTCTTGCTACATTTTTTAACATCTTTCAATAAGCTCTTCTATAAACCTTCTTAATGTAGACCTCTTCTCTTTTATTTTTTGTTGCAATCGATTTATTTGGTGTTGTATTTACATCCTTCTACTATTGTGTTAATTTCCATGTTGTAGCCTCTGGCCTTTAGAGGAAGTTTTGGAGTATTTGGGAATGAAAGGGTGACTAGAAGAAGAAAACATAGTTCGTGTAAGGGGACGTAATAGTGATAGGGAAACATATGATGGGAAAGAATATAAGGGATACACCATGGTTTCATAAGGGCATTGGGAAGAAAGATGATCAATCTCAGCAAAAATAGATCTTTGTGTATGAATATGTGAGACAAGTGTCTTGGATAATTTTCAACAAATTTTAGCAATTTTAGAGGAAAATTCGTCAAAAGACCATGTTAGCATGTTGATACATAAAAATTAAATATCTAAATCATAATCTTAAGTTGAATTTGCAGGAGATAATGTTTTATTAGAACAATTAAAATCAAAATAATTAGCTCAATATACAACTTCTAAGTCAAAATTAGAAAAAGGGTCAAAGTATCATGGATCAATGTGTGATGAAAATAGTTGTAATATATTGATACATTTCTTTGATTTTTTTTAGGACACTTATCATTCCAATTGATTGAGTTGCCACAAATATAACATTTTATATTTACTTATTTTCCTTAGACTCATCCATGTCTTAAATGAAACTCTTTTCATGAAAGATTGGCAAAAGTTGGAGAACTATTTTTTATTTCCTTTCCCTGAAGAGCATGAGAAATGACTAAAACCAAATAATTTATTTAGATTTGGCTTAAAAAAACCATGATCATAAGTTTCTATGAATTGGTTACAGAGAATATGGTTGGTTATTTTTTATGCTTCTTAAGTTGTTTATAAGTAGTGAATTTTGTGCTTGTGTCCAACCGAATTTTCTCTATTTCTTGATATATACCTACAAGGGAGTAATTCTAAACATGTTTTTCCTTTTCTCTTGAAGGATCTTCCTTACAAGTTCAAGGATAATCCCTGACCATTTAATTAGACCATTACTAATTATTAGAACTTGAGAACTATAAAGCTTGATTAGCTCATTACCAAATAAACTCTTGGTGTAAGGTACTTAATCCCCCTTGGTGAATTTCAAGGGATGGGGTATATTAATTTTTTACCATCATTCACACTTAATTGGGGATTTTTGTTTTTACTTGATTCTCCTTAGTCAATGTAATGATTTGGTTTCCATATAACATTTATCCATCTCATTGCTCACCTGAATATTTTAATTCATCTCAAATGGTGATTACTCTTCATACTAGGATGAACCTCTTCTAATGAGACAATACTTGTGTATCACTCCAAAAGAGTTTTCTATCATGACACATACCATGTATCAAAATTTGTATCACGTGTAAATGGGTATTCTATAATGACATAGGCTATGTTTTGCATCAGAAGATCTTTCCTCGTCAACAAACAAGTGTGATTCTTCCATGCATTTTAGGAAAACACTCTTTTGCATGAAACATGAATAAATACTCCATGTATCACAGAAAACTAAGGTTCTTCATCAAAGAAATACTGATGCAAAAACAAGCTAAATTAGAAAGGGAAGTCTTCACATATTATAGTCTTAACCTTATTGTTGACAAATCTAAGTTTCTTACTCTCATCGAGTATGGGAGTCTCCACAAACCTATGGTAAAAAATGGTCACTCTATTATTATAAGGAATTATTTCAAGTCTAAGAGCTTTGAAAAGCCCTATTAGGCCATATTTGGTTTCAATATAAGGAGAACACCCATAGTGAATGAACCAAACAAACAAAGAACTGAGGAGAACAACAAACATGGGTAGTCCAACATGGCCTTTGCATACGCATTGCTTCAACAAGTGAAGAGAAACATGTACAATTTTTATAATCCCTAATAAATTTTTTAATTTTCAGATGTAAATATTTAATGGGATCTACATTTATATATTTTATTTCAGAGTTCCCAACACTGTAAACAACCATATCAATACATCTCCATTGCAAGATTTATTTTATGCATCCTGAAGAGTATCATAGTCACCCACATCATTTTTCTTTGTATATGTTCTATCAACATAAATAGTTTTATTATCCAGCAACTCGTCTTGTGCCTTCTCTAGTTTGACAAAGAATTTGGCTAACAAAATAATTAAAGGTCTGTGAGATAACAACTCTTTGGTAATGGTAAGGCCAATGCCACTAGATCCTCCTACTATTAGGACATGCTTACCAACAACATTTTTCAGACATGGTGAAGGTTTCCAATGCATGGTTACTCCAAGAAAAATAATTAGAATAATAATGGTGAGTATAGTCGCAACATTGGCCATTATGAGGAAAAGATCAACATCAATGTGCTTAATTGCCTCATGAGCACATGAGTCTTTCACAACTAGATTTCTAGGAGAATAAGTAAGTCATTGGTAAGGATATGTTGGTATTTCCTTAACTCACTATACGAATAACAAAATTCTTGAGATCTGAAACTTGGGAATCTTAGAATAAGGTCTCCATGCAGTAGTTAAATTCCTTTTCCTTTTTAGCTCAGTAAAAGGTGCTCATGTCTAGTGATATTGTAGGTGGTCCTTAAAAGGAAAATTTCATATCCTAGCTTATACAGTAATTCCACAAATAATTTCGTAAGAATTTATCTTGTAAGCTTCTCCACTCTTACCTCCATTATGGTTATCAATGCTAGGTAGGTTCCTTCACATATCTTGTCTAAAAGTGAAAGGAAATTTCCATATTTGTATGGAGGATATGTCAAGAACACCACAAAATAGATTGAATCAAAATGAAAGTTTCCTCTAGTTTTTAGAAGTCACTGATTACTAATGTGGAGATCTAATCAATAAAGTATAAGTACATTAAGTTTGAATATAAATGGCCAAGCTCAAAAAATGAAGACATCTAACAATACCATGTGATGCTACTGCCCACTCACAAACAACGATGAGTTTTATTCTAAAATATATAATGATTTTTTATGATTTGTGATCCCCTCATAAGGAAATACAAATGTTAGTTGATATCAAATCCAAATCCAAATCCAAATATCCATTGTTCTTTTTCATTGTCACCGGATAGAGCTGCAATCTGTTTGTTATACACATTTCATTATCTAGTGGCATGACTTATATTCCATAGGAGGGCTTGCTATACTTTCCACAAAGAAAGGATAAGGATAAATAACTCTTCACAGATGGTTCACATTCGTGGATAGCTTAGGAAGCCTATATATAGACAAACTCTCAATATCTTCTCCTCATCTCAAGTGTCTTGTCTCTGCATTGAAATTATTTTAGTTAATTTGAGTCGTCTTTAAGTTGCCGGCTAGCCTTTACAATATGGAAAGATTCTAGGGCCCCACTTCTTTGAGTGGATGTGAGTGGAAACGATATATAATAATATTCATTAAAGTAAACTTTCAAAAACATATATATTTCCTCTACGTTGTAATTTGTTAAGCACAAATTGGAATATATTTACATTGTAAGTCCTTCTCTCTTATACCCATATGTTTTATGAATTTATATGAATTTGAAATTTGCTATATAAATTTTTTTTTGGGAAATAGAAAAATAAGTTATAGTTATTCAAATAAAGGGAAAATGGCCTTTCAAAGCTGGCACAAAAAGACACCTATATAATGCTAACAATGAATATATTGAAGTTTAAAGATAGTTAAATTCAATTGGATTAATTATATTAAGAGTTACACTCCCATTGAAGTCACAAGTGTTAGGGAGAATTCCATGCTTAACTTCTAACATGTTGTTAATTGAGAGAAGTTCGGTTTGCTTGGGGGATTCATAATCTTGTCCAAGTCTATAACTTTTTTATCTTGAAAATTTCTAGGTTGGAGCTTTATATCAACATTAAAAATATCCTATGGGAATGGAGCATCATGAAGGGAATCAAATATAGTATAATTCAACATTGAGTCTAAACTCATGGCATAATTGTCAAAATCAACAAATGAGAAATCTATATAGACAAGAAAATAAATCATTTTCATTAATATCAAATGGATTCATCTCTAACGTCTTGGTGGTAATTGATAGGTAAAACCTGAGAACATAAGTTGGTAGCAGAATGCATCTTATCATGTTTAACCCTCCTCTGCCCAAAACCAAACACTATTTTATAAGGTGTGGTCTTTGTTGGTTTCTTTTCAGTAGGATAAGCCAATATACTATGGAGATTCCACTAGGAATCAAACTAAAGTGGCCACTCTTTTTTAAGTTGTCTAAACAATTTTGAGTTGGCTTATAGGATGCCTCCTGGGGTAGGACAAGCCTTTGGGTCTAACTAACTCTACTATAGGACTAGGCTAACACTATTAGATGGGAAATTCTATTAGACAATGCTTGAAAAGAGAAACGATGCTAGAAAAGCACTACAAGAAATAATGGAAGCTATGTTACTAGATTTTTGAAAAGGAGGATAGAAGGAATTTTGCTAGATTTTTGAAAAGGATGGAAAAAATGGAAATTGTGTTGTTGGACTTTGGAAAATAAGGATGGAAGGAATAGAAGTTGATGAATAATTCAAGAAGGAGTTGAAAGGTTCTACTAAATAGATTAAAGGAGCATTTCCCCACAACATAAAGTAATATGTTAAGTACACTTCTATCTAACCAAAATTTAGAGCTATCGAATGCTAAATGAATATCCAATAAGCCAACAAGATATCATTTTATTTCTTTTGTCTCTCTTGTCCAACCAATATATTTGATCATTTTTTCCAGTGGCCTAACAATGGACAATGAGGAAGTATGTCTCACCCTCTGCCTATAAACCAACCAAGGTAACCTATAAGCTTGGACATTAAGTTTAGGGTTTCAATTATTTCTTCTACCTTTCACTATTGATGTTTCAAATTTTTTTATTAACCATACATTTAAAAATAAATAAAAGATATTGTGGGAAGTCAAATTATAGGCTTGTTGACAACACCTTTAAGATTAAAGTACACTACCAATTTAGTTTAGAGTAGATTGTCAATCAAATTAATTTATGTCAAGATGTCCACCTTCACTCAATTAAATAATAATCACCATATACTAAGCTAATGATTTCCTTTTTATATTTCTATTCTATTAAATGAACACAATGAAAAGTAAATAAACCTATCACTAGTTTACTGCATGGTTCTTATTGTTTTCCTCTTCACTTATGACGTTTAAATCGATTCCTTCCATTTCAAATCATTGTTCCATAATTTTTCTATCTCTTAACTTATCTTGTCATTAATCATTCTCGATACATCCTTTTATCTCATTAAGGGAATTTTGAGGTATAAAATGAGTCTCTTTCGACTTATCTCCTTGTAGTTTTACTCAAATTTATATTATAAGCACTTATTGGATGCATAATTAAATTCCACATCTAATGAGTATTAACATTGCAGTGTATTCACGATAAGAAAAATTTCAAATAATGAAAAACCCATGTGTGTTTCTTAATAATATGTTGAGTGGATACTTGTTGCATCTGAAGTTTAATTCCACATTGAGTGAGTGCCTACTTAACATTTTAGTTAAACTATAATGAGATAAGTAAAAAATAGGATTAAAAAATAATTTTCTTCTTTTCGCCCTGCATGGATGACATCATCATCTTGAATCCTATTGGTTTTTCTAAAGTTGATTTTGTTAATACATTTTTTATTTTGAGGATCAATTTTAATCACAAAATTCCCTAATGCCCGAGTCTTCCCTTCCCATGGTCTCATATCCACACTTTCTCATCCTCACTCATGTCATTCATACATTAGACAAAAATTTCAAATTAGTAGTTTAATTAGTCGAGATGCCTAAGGTTAACCTCCAAACCCCCAAAGTTCAAAGCCTATGGAATTAGTTTCCATCTATAGTGGCTCATAAAATAACCCACCATTGAATGAGATAATACTTCCAATAAAATGCACCTATCAAACATCGACCCTTGGCCTTTATTTTCATCTACAAAGCCTATCAAGAAATAAATTACCCAATGTGCCCTAGAGGAGGGTGAGTCACCAAGAAGAAATTTAGATCATCACTATTGAGTCCCCAATGCTAATTTATATATTTTTTGTACTCTTGAAATGGTTATACTATTGAAGGGAATGCATACAATAGATGATGGGGGATTCTTGTCCAGCCACCCTTGCATGGTGTTTGTCATCTGGACCAATTCGTGCATCATGGGGATTATGTCAATTTAGAGGATTCAAGGGTATGTAAGGCATATGCTCTGAAATGGAACTTTCATTCCTAATCTTAGATCATAAATCATCTTGGCCCCATAAAATATCTTTGCGAATGCCCATGACACATCATTCAGGCCATTCATTTGATGGAGATAATTTTTTAATTTGTGTATTATGCTTGAGAATGCCAAAGTTAAATATTTAAAATTTAGTTTAGGAACCCTATGAATGGACACACTCACACTCTCTAGAATTTTCTTTTAATCCCATGTTTCCCTTGGGAAACATCATCTATAGCTCAAGAAGCATATAAAAATAAATAAGAATATTGCATTAAATACTAGTATTGTTGATTGAAGCAATGCAAAGAGCATAGAGTTGGACCATTGTAGAAGTGATGGTATGTAGCAGCCCAATTTTTAACCTCAATATTCATGGTAAATAATTATGTAATTATCTTCAGTCTAGACATTTAAATGTCATCGTTGTGACAAATTTAACCAAACAGTTAAACATTATGTATATATAATTATTTATTTGTTAATTAAAAACATTGAGCAACCAACTAGGAATGTAAGCATCAATATGGACTATGATGCCATGGGTGGGAACTAGTGAGGGTTATGTGAAACTGACCATACTTTCTATTGTGAGAAAAAACTCACTCAAAGTTTTATACCAAAATTTGAGTTCAAAAACTAACTACCTTGTTTTCCCACCAATTTGTAGCATTAAATGAACCATTTGGTAGATAAAGTAACCACCAACCACATTTATGGGCGTTTAGTGGTGTTTGTGGAGTATTTTTTGACTTCAATTGGTAGTAGGGGAATGTACAAATCTTAGGATTTGAGGGTTGAACCATGAATGATCTGGGAAAATGGGAGAAATCACGGGGAGTACACATCCATGAGGACAATTGAGCCACACAAAGAGATAACTAGAAAAATTGTAAGTAGAATGTTACCATCCCTAAGTGGAAAGTGTTTTGGGGTGTATATTAAGTTTTGGGTGCTAAATCATGGATAGAGAAGAGAAAATTGCATATTGGATCAATATTGGTGTGTTTTTGGATCTCTAAAAGAAAATTTTGCATGCCAAATACTAGTATGGGATTTATAGAACTTGGATGAGAAATCGGGGGTGTAAATTAATGCATTTTGGTCAAACATGATAAGTAATGGGAAAAAAGAACATTAAGTGGCTGTAGATCAGTGAAGATATTTCCATATTGTTATGCTAGCTATATAAAAGGAATCGAGACTTTGTGGAGTCCCAAGACCTATGCAAAACAGTTCCATAATGTTTTCATAATTGTAAAGGAGAGTTTCCTTGGCCCATCCAAAATTTCTAAGTATTGATAGCTTTCCCTTTATGGTGTCATTTCCTGGCCAATAGGTCGCTAGATGTGCAAAGTAGTAGTTTAGTTGAGCTTCTAGTTGGGTGGAAAATGCTCCTTTCCATATTGGTTGCAATTATCAAGTAATTTGAAATAAGTACTTGTGAATTTCCAATATCTTTAATTGATAGTGTGAATTTTCCATTTATTAAATGAAAATTATGAATGCAAATGTGTGAATAAAAGAGATTGCTTGGTGAGTAGTGAAACTTCTTAAGGAACCTATTTATGTGGTTATAAGATTGAATTCTTACAAATGAAAAAGGACATAGGACCCTTAGGGGTCCTTTACACATACTATACATGAGAAAGGGATATAAGCCTCTTGAATGAGAAGACAAGGATGGAAGGATAAAGGGAAATTTTATCTCTTGACCTCTTAAGTGGCCTTGAGGTTCAACTTGTGAACAGGGAGCCCAGAGGGTCTCAAAAGTTCAAGTTAGGCTTGCACCAACCACACTAAAGGAGACCTAGACATGTTGATCAAGGGAAACTTTTCCAATTAGGCTACAAATTATTGTTACAAGAGTTAAATTCTAGTTTTCTCTAATAAAGACTAAACATTATGAGGCATCACAAAATAATTGAGTCAATTGTTGAAATACTCTTAATGAGTCCACGATTTGGTATAAATTATTTGAAGAGATGAAATGGAGGTCTTAGTGTAGGAATTTACAAGGTAAGTTCCTTAGATTGAACATCAAAGGACACCGTTCACAAACATATCAGAGATCAGTACACCAATATTATTGACGTGGTTAAAACCATCAAAATGGGAAATAATCCATAGCTTGAGCCAACATGGCCACTTCAGGCAATATTATTAATAAAAAGAAAGAAAATTTACATAAGCTTCTCCCATAAACAGTCACTGGACAAATGACCCTCCATGCTCTTTAAATAGAGATCATGGACCAATCGGGTGTTAAGCCACAAATCAAGTATCGATAATACCAAGGAGATAATGAACCGTCAGATCACTTCATGTCTAGAACATATCATGACCGTTAGATTGTACGTTACAAAAAATATATACTAAAGAAACACAATTTACCTAAATATACACTAGACCAAGTTATACTTAATTATTTCCTATGTATCAGAATATCCTAACACCCCCCTTAAGAAAAAACTTGGTATAGAATTGAAGGATGTACAAATATGACACAATAGGAGAAGGAAGGAAGCATTATAGCCTATCCCCCCTTAGTGACGACTTCCTGAACTCCAACCATAAATCAAAGTTTAGTAAACTTCACCTTTGTGACAGCCTTTGTAAAGATGTCTGCAACTTGATCATCGGTTGAACAATATTGCACTTCAAGAACATGGTCATGAATGAGATTTTTGATGAAGTGCATGTGTACTTCAATGTGTTTTCCGCGTTGATGTTGGACTGGATCTTTGCATAGTTGAATTCCACTTTGATTATCACATGAAAGTGTAGTCGGATGTTGCTGCTGAAAACCAAACTCTGACAAGATCTGACGAAGCCACAGGGATTCCTTACTAGCTTCAACGGTGCCACAATACTCTACTTCTGTTGAAGAAAGAGAAATGGCACTTTGTTTATTGCAAGCCCATGTAATAGGTCCAGAACCAAGAGTGAAGACATAACCTGCAGTATACTTCCGATCATCAGGGTCACCAGCCCAATCAAAATTAGTGAAACCAACCAATAGAGGAGATTCTTCTGCATTGTAATGAATCCCAAACTGAACTATACCTCGAACATAACAAAGTATTATTTTAGCTTCTTTTCAATGAATTTCATGTGGTTTGTGCATAAACCAAGCAAAAAGGCCAACAACAAAGGAAAGGTTAGGACGGGTATGGGTCAGATACAAAAGTTTTCCAGCAAGCTGACGGTATAAGGTAGCATCAACTTCAGGGGAAGTACAAGTGACTGAAAGTTTGACTCCAGACTGAAAGGGAGAAGGGGCTAGCTTATAGTCTTCCATGTGAAAGTGGCATAGAATATCACATGCATACCTGGACTGGGAAAGGGAAATACCTTCTTTGTATTCAAAAACTTGAAGGCCAATAAAATAATGCAATTGTCATAAGTCTTTCATTTGAAACTTCTTTTTAAGGCTAGACTTCACATGGTTTATAAGGTTGGGATCACTACCAATAAGGATAAGATCATTAACATAAAGAAAAATAATGATAAGGGACTTACCCACTTTCTTGGTGTAGACGGTATTGTCAGAATGACACCTAGAAAAGACAGTATATAAAGAAATCTATCCATTTTGGCATACCAAGCCCAAGGGGCTTGGTTGAGACCATAAAGGGATTGCTTAAGCTGGCATACAAGGCTAGAGTATTTTTGTATAAAGACAGGAGGTTGTTCCATATAGATTTCTTCATGCAAGAAGGTGCATTTAACATCCATCTGATGGACTTACCATTTGAAAGAGGCAACAAGGGAAAGAACAAGGCAGATAGAGTTCATTTTGGCAACAGGGGAGAAGGTTTTAGTATAGCCAATGCCTTCAACTTGTGAAAAACCCTTAGCAACAAGATGAGCTTTATGTTTATCAACTTTTCCATCTCATCCAAACTTGGTTATGTAAACCCATTTGCATCTAACAAGTTTTCGTCCCTTTGGAAGATGAACAAGGTCCCATGTATCATTTTCCAATAATGAACGATATGATTCATTCATAGTTGTGTCCCAATCTAGATGGACTGAAACTTCTGCAAAGGTGTCAGGATCACAATTCGCTGAAACTTGAGCCAGTAAAGAAGAGGCTCTATCAAATTGAGAATGTGTACGGCATTGATCTATAGGATCACCTGCAAGAACACCTACTACATCCCAAGTAGCGCAAACCCATTTTGGAAGCTGAGGAGCTGAAGGAAGATCCCGAGAAGGTGGGGGAGGATTGTCATCCTCGATGTCATCATCTGAAGAAGGAATATTTTTAGAAGTAGAAGGGATAGAGAGGGGTGGCACATCCGTTGAACTAGGCTTGTAGGCCAATATATTTTCATCAAACTTTACATCTCTTCTAATGATTATATTTTTGTATTTAGGTTGAAGAAGTCTATATCCTTTGACATATTCATAATATCCAACAAAAATACATTTTTCACTCTTAGGTTCTAAGGATTTATGTTTCTCATTTGGAACATGGGCCCATGTTTCACTTTTAAAAACACAAAAGTGACTTACATCTAGTTTATTTGAGCTCCATGCTTCTTCTGGAGTGATATGCTTTAAAACCTTAGTAGGGGTGTGATTTACTATGTAATTTTCATAGTTAATTGCTTCTGCCCACAAATTAAGACTAAGTCCTTTAGAGTGAAGCATACAATTAGCCATTTCCTATAAGGTGCAATTTTTCCTTTTAGCTACACCATTTTGCTATGGAGTATATGGAACAATATGTTGCAACTGAATTCCATGCTCAGTGCAAAAGTTGATGAATTTGTTGTTAACATATTCTCTGCCATTATCAGATCTTAGCTTAATATTTTGATGTCCAGATTGTTTCTCAACAAAGGTCTTAAAGTACAAGAACATGTTAAAGACTTCATTCTTGAGTTTTAAGAAGTATACCCAAGTTCGTGTGGAGAAATCATCAATGAAAGTTAAGAAATACTTGTAACCAAAGAATGAAACAACTGGAAGTGGACCACATAAATCACTATGCACAAGCTGTAAGGGGGTTGAGGCATGCCAAGAGGCACATTTTTCAAAGCTATCCTGATGATGTTTTTCGAGTACACATCCAGAACAAACACCATCTCTACAAGATACCATAGGAAGACCTGTCACCATATTTTATTTACATAGATTTTGAAGGGAGTAATAGTTTACGTGACCAAATTACTCATGCCAAAGTTTTCTCACTTCATCATTATGAGAAACAAATACCAAGGGAAGAGTTGACAACCCAAAGTTGTTAAACTTATACAACATTGTAGAATCATCAGCAATTCCAGTAGCTAAAATTTGTCTAGGATCTCTTAGGTCCTTAATTACAAGACCATGAGGTGAAAATTCAATGGTTTTATCTTCACATGAATGAGTTATTTGATATACAAATAGAAGGTTGCAGGATAAGGTAGGAACACATAATACATCATTAAATTGACCATTTTCTAGATGAATAGTTCCAGTCTCTACAACACTAAGAGATCTATTATCACCAACATATATATTTTTTGTGTTACAATCATTTAAAGAAGAAAACATGGCTTTGTTTTGGCCATGTGATAAGAAGATCCAAAATCAATGAGCCACTCATGAGAATGAGTAGAAGAAGATACATTTAGTGCATAACCAGACCAAGATGCTTGACAACCACATGCATAAAGTGTTATTCCTGAAGATGAAGTTGAATTTGAAGGGTTCTCCAAATGGACGCTATGCTTCTTCATTGTTTCTTCCAAGGCTTCCATCTTCTTAAAGCATTTGGATTCTAAGTGGCCATCATAATTACTAATGTTGCAATGTTTATCAGTCTTCTTCTTTTTGTTTTTAGTTGCCTTATCATTTTGTTGAGTTTATTTTTCATTTTGAGACTGAAATTGCTTAGGACCCTTGTGTGGTTTAAGATGATTCTTTTTAGGATGCTGCTTCTTAGGATTCTTTGAACTTGGTTGCTATTGGGCTACTACGGCTTTCTTAGAAGAGTTTCTAGTATTAAGAAGACCATGATGTAAGAGTTTTTCTTGTTCTCTTATTAAAGAATCACAAAAGGCATCAAAAGAGGGGGACTTGTTGTCTTTTCCTTGAGAAATAAAGGCTTCTCTAGAAGAATGGAAGGTGGAAACAAACATAGAGTAGGTTGGTCCTAACTTGGTAAGAATGGAATAGATAAGACTACCATCTTCCTTGTGAACCTTAACACCTTCCAAGAAAATTCTAAGGGTCTTGAACTTGGAAAAAAAATCTTCAATGGAAGAAAAATTATCGGGGTCTAAAATAAGCAACTCATTTTTGAGTTGATGGGATCTAATTTCATTTTTAATTCCAAAAATAGTACTAAGCTTTTTCATTGCTTCATCGGGGGTATCAATTTCTGCAATATGGAATCTAAGGTCTGGAGAAATAGACATCCCTATCAACCCACATGCTTGATCTTTCTTATTTTCCCATTTGGATAGCTTATCTTCATCTTGAGGTTTAGACTCTTGGCCCGAGGCTATTCTATAAAGAAATTTACTTCTAAGTAAATCCACCATATAGGATAGCCATTGGAAGTAGTTGGTGTTGCCAAGAATAACTAGGCATGAAATTTCCATTTTAAAAGACATTGAAGCTGTTTATGCTAAAACTAAGCATTTCAATTAAAAGATCTTGAAAATTTAGGCCAATTAAAAAAACGGCTTTCGGATGAAGAAGTTATGGGTTTTTGAAGAAAAGCTATCGAAGATGCCAATGAACCACGTGAATGTTGGGAAGTTGATGATAATAAATTATATTTAAAAAAAATCCCCCGCTTTCCAAACTTAATCTGATTAGGTCACATTTTTTTTAAATATTACTTTATGTGACCCACTTTTATAAATAAGTGAGAATAACTTTTACAATGGTACTTTATGAACTTTCCACTTAAATAAAAGATAATGCGACTTTAGAATTATAAGTGACTCACTTTTTATAATGGGTGAGAACACTTTTACATAAAATATGTTTAAAATAAGTTAGATGTGCTTTTTGAAAAAGTAACTCCGTAAAAAGAAAAACTTGAACCCAAGACCTCTATTCTCATAAAGTAACTTTAGACCAAGTGATCTAGTTAAAAGATGTAATAATTGTTGGACATGAAGAATGGTTTTTTTTTTTTTTGCTCACTGAAGCTTTGGGGTGTGTGCTTACTTGTAAAACCCTTTTTTTCCTACAAAAAAAAAAACAACCACACAAACCAAACAAATAAGCAAAAGTATCAAATCCTTATGGCTTAAAGTTAGATTTGGGGTTAGTCCCCTGGAAACTAGATATTTTCCTCAATGTTTCCGATTTTCTGTTAGGTCCCTATAATACTAATGATTCCCCCACTACTATTGTCATTGTAGCCCTTATTGTTACTGTTGTGCCCCTATTGTTATTATTGTGCCCCATAGAAGTCCACTATTGTTATTGTTGTGCCCTTATATTATTATTGTTATGTCGGTTTGGATTATGTTGTGACCCCTTAGACTCCTATATATATAAATGAGGTTTTGTCATTTGTATCATCCAAGAATTGTTCATTTGTGTAATTTAAAGTAGGTTTCCCCCTCGAAGAGGCTGATTTCTAAGGCATTGATCTTTATTTTCTATCATTTTTTGAGTTCGTTTCATAACATTTTGTATCAGAGCTTTGGATTCTATGGTTTCACTGCTCCAAACAGGTCATCGTGGAATTTTCACTATAACTTTGTTTTTGTGACGTTTCCAAAGCTACAAAAAAAACCCACTTGAGATCAAATCGTTCTGAACCTTGGGTCCAAATTTCAGATATTGTCTTGCTATATTTTCAAAGATATGATATGAGGAACTTAGAGTTTTTGCAAACTCCCAAATTACATTCCAAACATGACCTTGGGAAAATTGTCATAACTGTCTCTCTAAGCATCATATTGAAATTGCGTAAGAAGTTACAACAATATGACAGATTGTAGTTTTCTATATATCGGTTTTAGTTATGAAGGTCGAAATAGTGACTTGTGGCACGTCGTACAAGTTCGCTCTACTAAAAATTTATATAATTGGGTCATCTTGGGATATTTGGTATAACTCTTTCTTGGAGAATCCAATTTTGATCAGACTGGTGGAATTCGAAAGAGAACGTAGAGGGCTACCTTAGGAAGAAATTTTAGACCTTGGAGATCCGTAATTACAGAGATACAATAGATTCAATATTGAGCTTCTACAAAGTGAAAAAGGGTGTGTAGTCTTTTTAAAATTTTGCATAAGTTTGGGTTGAAAAATTAGTTTGAAGTTCAAAGGGAATAGTGAAGTATACTTATCATTAATTGATTCCTCGAAGAAAGAAAGTAGAAACACCTAGTAAGAAACCAGAAAGCTCTAGCATGACTCATGAAGAAGAAGAAGAAATGAAACATGATATATCAAAATTATGAGAGAGTGCAACAAATTTCACTCTCACAAAAGGTGACAGAAGATAAGATTGATGGTTTAAAGAAAGGCATGGAAGCTAAGATGAATGGCGTGGAAGCTAAGATGGATGGCGTGCAAGTTAAGATGGATGGCGTGGAATCTAAGATGGATGGCATGGAAGCTAAGATGAATGGCATGGACGCTAAGATGGATGGTATAGAAGGAAAAATGAAAGGCGACATGGAAGATTTGAAGATAGATTTGACTAAGTTGCTACAAGAAATGCTTACTAATGGTGAAAAGGTAGTAAATGAAACTCATGATGAGAACAAAAGAAATTTTACTCATGATTTCATAGAATCTAACATTGGATTGAAGACCCACCATGTTCCAAATATCGATATGAGG
This sequence comes from Pinus taeda, assembly GCA_000404065.3. NCBI lineage: Eukaryota > Viridiplantae > Streptophyta > Pinopsida > Pinales > Pinaceae > Pinus > Pinus taeda. Next base: position 35,879 of record APFE031108281.1, read on the forward strand.
AAGTTTGATGGCAAGGATCCCGTAAGATGGATACTACAGATGGAGCAATATTTCGATCTCCATAATGTGAAAAACACACAAAAGGTACGCATTGAAACTTTATATTTGGAACCAAATAAGTTTGTATGGTATTGATGGATTTTCTCTCGTAAACAAATTGTCACTTGGGCAATTTTTATGGAAGAAATGATAACACATTATGAGGATACAAAAAGAAACACTTTTTTTAGCTAATTGATAAAACTCAAACAAAAGGGTTCAATGATGGAGAACATTGAGGACTTCCAAAAATTGAATATAAGGGTAAAAGATATTCTAGAGGAGCATAGGATTGATGTGTTCATGGGGACATTAAAGGATAACATCCAACATGAGGTTCACCTTTGGGAACTCGACTCATTAGAGAAGGCATTCAGGTTGGCAAGAAAAATGGAAAGAAAAATTATGGCAACAAGGAAGCTTACCACTGACAACTATAAGGATGGAAGTGTTGTTTCCCCTAGCCTTCCACAACCTACAAGGTTGACACCCCAACAATTGGAAGAAAAAAGAGAAAAAGGGCTTTGTTACAGTTGTGATATCAAATACACTAAAGGTCATAAGTGTGCTGAGAAGAAATTATTTTACATAGATTGTGAAGAGGCGGAAGAAAATGAACAAGAAACATTAAAAGAAGAGGATATACACCAGGAACAAACCCTAGAGAAAGAAGAAATGAATCTGACCATATCTTGTAATGCATTGCACAGAATTACCACTCCTCAAACTATCAAGATAGAAGGATATATTAAGAAGAAAACGGTAATAGTGTTGATTGATTCGGGCAGTACCCATAATTTTATTCATTATAAGATAGCCAAGGAATTGAATTGCTTACAATATCCAACACCATAGTGTCAAGTGATGGTTGCAAGTGGAGGAACCATAAATTGCTCTGGAAAGTGCCATAATATCAAGCTATCCATGGGAGAATATTGATTGAATAGCCCAATGCTTTCCATTCCAATGGGTGGTGCTGATGTTGTACTAGGAGTCCAATGGCTACAATCCTTGGGTACAATAGCTTTTAATTTTCAAGAAATTTTCATGAAATTTTCTTCGGAAGGAAAGGAAGTTGAATTAAGAGGTATCACAGGGAAACTAGGAAAGATAATAAACTCTAATGGAATGAAAAATCTTCTAAAGAAATAACAACAAGGCCTAATTGCACAATTATGTTGGCTAGAGGTTCCCACATCGAAATCATCTATTTCTCCAGATCTCCAAAAAGTCTTGGACAATCATTCCATGGTATTTGAGACTCCCAAAGGTCTCCTACCTATTCGTGATCATGATCATGCTATTCATTTTATTCCAGGAAGTCTTCCTCCAAACATCATGCCTTACAGATTCGTTATGCCCAAAAGAGTGAAATTGAACGTATGGCTGCAGAAATGCTAGAGGCTAGTATAATTCAACCCAGTCAAAATTATTTCTCTGCTCCAGTAGTATTGGTGCACAAGAAGGATGGAGCATGGCGCATGTGTCTGAATTATAGGGAGCTCAACAAGCTCACTATTAAAGATAAATTTCCCATTCCTGTCATTGATGAACTATTGGATGAATTGCATGGATCAATTTACTTCACCAAGTTTGATCTTCGTTTAGGATATCATCAAATCAGAATGAAGACTGAAGACATTCTGAAAACAACATTTAGAACTCATGAGGGT
>APFE031108281.1:38430-61588 GCA_000404065.3 Pinus taeda
CCAGTACATCTGATACATTTAGCTGGAAAAATGATTTGTTATGGTACAAAGATTGCTTATACCTCTGTAAGAATTCCCAACTCAAACAAAGATTCTTATAGAATTGCACACTTCTCCCTTAGGAGGGCACTCAGGATTTTTAAAAACTTACCACAGGGTTAAGAAGGAATTTTTTTGGGATGGCCTTAAATCGGATATTCAAAAGTTTGTGGTGGAATGTTTGTTTTTCCAACAAAATAAAGAAAAAATAAAGTTGAAATAATTAAGACCCTGAGTCTATTACAACATTTATCCATTCCAAGTCAACGTTGGGAGGAGGTTTCAATGGATTTTATCACATGTTTACCCAAGTCTGAAGGAAAGAGTGTCATCATGGTGGTAGTTCATAGACTTACCAAGTATGCACACTTTTGTGCATTATCTCATCCATTTAAAGCTAATACAATGTCTACTGCATTTATGGAAACAATTCAAAAGCTACATGGAAACCCAAAGACTATTGTAAGTGATAGAGATCCCATTTTCACTAGAAATTTTTGGACAAAATTATTTTCTTGTCTTAGTACTCAGTTAGATTGTAGCTCATATTATCATCCTCAATTTGATGGGGAAACTAAGATAGTAAACAAATGTTTGGAAGTATATCTCTGTTGCTTTGTATATGATAAATAGACACAATGGGCCAAATGGTTGCCTTTGGCTGAATGGTGGTATAACACTTCCTTCCATACTGCAGCAAAAATGACCCCATTTATGGAACTTTATGGATATCACCCACCATCCATCACATCATATTTAGGAGAAAATTCTAAGGTTCAAGCAGTGGATGGTCACATCGAGCATTAACAACAAGTTCTCCAACTCTTAAAGGATAATCTAACTTTGGCACAAAATCGAATGAAACAACAAGTAGATCAACATCACAGGGAAAGAATTTTTGACATAGGTGACTGGGTATTTCTACGGCTACAACCATATAAAAAAATTTCCCTCAAGAAAGCTAAGAAGGATAATAAATTATCACCAAAGTATTATGGTTCATACAAAGTGTTGCAAAAGTTTGGTACTATGGCATACAAATTGGACCTTCCTGCAGCTTCCCGAGTGCACCCAGTTTTCCATGTTTCATGCTTAAGGAAGGTTATTGGTGACAAGCTCCCAGTTCAAACAATGTTTCCAAAACTTAACAAGGTAGGGAAAATCATATTGGAACCTAAAACAGTCACAGAAACAAGAACTCGACAACTGTAAAATCGATCAATTTCGGAGTATCTTGTCAAGTGGAAGAACTTACCCCCTGAAGATTCCACATGGGACGATGAAAATTTTATATAGAAGCATCCAGAACTACTCAAGAGTTGAGGACAACACTCTTTTGAAGGAGAGGGGAATGTTAGGTCCCTATAATACTAGTGATTCCCCCATTACTATTGTCATTGTAGCCCTTATTTTTATCGTTGTGCCCCTATTGTCCCCATATTGTTATTATTGTGCCCCATACAATCCCACTATTGTTATTATTGTTCCCTTGTATTATTATTATTATGTCGGATTGGATTATATTGTGACCCCTTAGACTCATATATATAGAAAAGAGGTTTTGTCATTTGTATCATCCAAGAATTGTTCATTTGTGTAATGTAAAGGAGGTTGCCCCCTCGAAGAGGCTGATTTCTAAGGCATTGATCTTTCTTTTCTATATTTTTGTGAGTTGGTTTCATAACATTTCCCGAGATCACACTAAGGCATGGTAAGAAAGAGCATACACATGAGAAAACTCCTTTCTTTTTGTTTCTGGTTTGCCCAGATCACACAGAGTTGCAGGGAAAAGAGCATATGCAAAAATGAAAGTTTTAGATCCAGTAAATATAATTATATATATATATATATATATATTAATTAATATTTTAATATTTTAAATTTATTTTTAATTTTATTTTTTATATATGACTATATACCGAAAAAACTGAGAGATAAATAACTATAACTGCAAATAAAGACTATATATCTCCATATCTTAAAAAGGACGTAGCTATGTCTACCAAAAACTTTTTTGTATGAAACGAAAGGGGTTCCTCACTAGAACATATGCTCCTAACACAATAGAGCAGTCCTATTAGCCCGAAAGTGGTTAGAAACAGTAGATCTAGGAAACGACAGTCAAATGAAGTTGTACTAGCTTCGGATTTGGATCACCAATGGATGCAGCCCTCAAATGACTATGATACCATGTAGGAATTTACAGGGTAAGTTCCTTAGATTGAACACCAAAGGACACTGCTCAGAAATAGATTACAAATCATTACACAAGTATTCTTGACATGGTTAAAACTCTCAAAGAGGAAAAGAATCCATGACCTAAGCCAATGCAGCCACTTCAGGGAATATTATTAATAAAAGGAAAGAAAATTTACATAATCTTCTCCCATAAATGGTCACGAGACAAATGAAACTCCATGCTTTTTAAATATAGATCATGGACCAATTGGGTATTAATCCACATATCAAGTATCGGTAATACCAAGGAGAGAATGAATCATCGGATCACTTCATGTCTAGAACATATTGTGACCGCCGAATTGTAAGTTACAAAAAGTACATACTAAAGAAAAACACTTTACCTAACTATACACTAGACCAAGTTATACTTAATTATTTCCTATGTGTCGTAATATCCTAACACACGATTTGAGTTTAAGAAGAGATGAAGTTCCTCTCTACAATTGTGTCTTATCACTCGATAGATTTGGAGCCATTTTTATTTATTCTTAAATATTACATATTTTATTTTCAAATCTAATTTATATGAAAATTAGATATGAACATTTTATTATTAAGTCTCATATTCCTCAGAATATTTTGCCTTGAGAAAAAAATTAGCATTTAGATTGACTACCTAATATAAATATGTTTTTGTTGGACATTGGATCATGGAAAATTCTAAATAATCTAATGAAAATAGGCATCATTAGGATTTCTAGATGTCCTTGATGCTCCTCCAATACTAAAACAACTCATCATTTTTTCTGAGAATTTCATTCCACCAAGCAAGTTTGGAATTTTGCATTATCAGGTATTGAACGCAAACTCAAATCACCATATAGTTGGAAAACACCTTTTTGATAAATGGTCATCTCAATGTTCAATGATTTTTTTATTTTTATTTTTATTTTTTTAAAGGGTATGAATGGCCCTATCTGATTTGTAAAATACCATGGATATTCTAGTGGATAGTTTGTCACAACAGATCTGATAATATTATATTAGAAATTTGAAAATGCTACACTATTACATTTTATTTAAACTTCAAGATCTATAGATTTAACCGTAATTGGTGCATGCATACGAATGGAAATTATGTAGAAAAATAGAGAATGAAAAAATAATCCCACACACACATAAGACACAAAATATTCTTTGGGAAACATTTTTCGGAGAAAACCCAGCTGAAAGGTGAGGCTGCTTCGCTCTCTTTCTATGCCTGGAAAATATGGCTGCAGGTACAAAGAAGTAATGCTTGTAGCCCATGGGCTGCTACAATGCACATATCCTCTCTGTGTGCTCTATCTCCTATCTCTCTTGGCTATCTTTTCTTAGCTATGGAACAAAATGCTCTCCAAAGAAGGGAATGCCTCTTCCTCCAAGTGGCTCGGTTATAACATAGCTCAACAACCTACTAGTGGTTGTTTTGGATTACATAAACTCTTAACTAGAGTTGCAATATATAATATTCTAGATTCTTTTACATCATAATCACGTGGCTAGCCCCTTTTCCATGAATAATGGGGGTTGACGTGGCATCCTCCTGAATTATAGGTATGAAAACAAAAAGGTCAACTTCTGAGTGGCGTAGCTTTTTCATATGGACTCTGATTGATGCGCTTCTTGCATCATTGGAAGGATAGATGTGTGTAGAATAGCATGAAATGATGTGACACTAAAGTGACAAAGTTTTATCCCCAAAAAATGTCGTTTGATGCCTCAAAACACTCATGGAAGGTTTTAGACCCCGTTTTGCCAATCTGGGTCCCGTAGGTAAAAATGGTCTTGTGAGCTAATTCCTCCCCTTTTCCAACTCCAAATGCATCAATATGGATGAAAAAAATATAATAATCTAACCTAGATAACTACCTAAATTTTTATTTGGGAAAAAATGGATAGCAAGAAATAGTACTATCTTCTAGGAGAAAATGATACCCCCATACTAATAGCTATCAGAGCGTGCATACTAATGTTGGAACATATGATTAATAAAGAAATTCAATCTTCCAAGTCTTAAAATTTATGTGAGGAGGAGGATGTGTGATGTACATCCTTATGGAAAGTACTCACCCCAATGTATACCCCTCCCATTCCACTCACAGGGATCACATCTTGGAAAACTTGCATGAACCCATCATAATTCACAAAATGGAGAAAAGAGAAAAATCATTATTATTTATTCTTTGATGGAGCTTCTAAAGGGAAGTTAAGGATCACAAATGTGGGAAGAAGGGTTTTCCATAGCCCTAGAGGAATTATAAAATGCAATTATGTATGATGCCTTGGAAGTTAGACTAACAATTAGGCAGAGGCTTACGCCTATTTTCAAGGCTACTCACTAATAAAAAATCTCAATATCTCAAATTAAATGTTATTGAATACTCCATTTTAATAACCAAGCTTATGTACAAAGGGAACTAGTCCATATTGAATCATTATATTATTTTTCATCCATATTGATGCTTTCAGAGTTGAAAAAGTGAAGGATTCAATTCATGAGGACATTTTTATATGTGGATCTCAATTTGATGAATTAGTGTTTAAAACCTTCCAAAAGTAGTTTGAGCCATCAAAAAAAAAAAATTGGAGTAAATTTTTTTTGCTTAAGTGATTACCCCTAGAGTTATTCTACACACAAATACCTTTTCTGTCATGATCTTGACTTGTGAGAAATCCATAATACCAAAAATACGAAGCAATATAGCCCAAAACAGAAAATTATGACTTGAAATGAGAAAAATTGCAAGATATTTTATTATTTAGAAGCATAATACAATGTTCACTTTCCTCTTTGAGGGGGAAGCTCCAACAGAGCAGAGCTCAATTACAATAAGATGTGATGATCTTTCCCCTAACAACTAGATATGATATAGAAGAAAAGGTAGGGGGTGATCTTTAAATAGCGTAGGGAACTATGGTCGTAAAGGAGTGTTATGTGCTACAAATTTCAATATATCCAGGGGTCCAACAATAGTACTCGACCCGATATTTCAAGACGCTAACTAGGGAGGATCGAGCATAACCTTAACCAAACTACCATACTACCCTATTTTACATGCGAGTAATCTCCTCGAGTGTTGTTCTTAGTGCACTGCAGCAACAAGATGACTAACGACTTATCTAAGGTTAGGTTTCAGGTTATCCTAAGGGGCTTTTGATATACCCAAGGGTACATGGAAGTGTAGTCCATTTGCAATTCTGTCTAATGCGCTACTAGTTGAAGAGGTACCCACAGGGGTTACAAGGGACTCCAACAAGTGTGACCACCTCTTATAGTTCCTGCGTGCATGCCTCCCCAATTTGTAGCTTTATGCACTCAATGATAGATCCCATGGTTTAAAGATGTCGGAACACATCTCTAGCCTAATTTTTTTTTGCGAAAATTAGAGGTACTGCTGGCCCTAGAAAGTGCTAGGATACCATTTGTTATGCTCTTGACCTACGAGAAATCTAGAATACCAGAAATACATAGCAATATAGCCAAAAACATAGAATTATCACATGAAATGAGACAAACTACAATATATTTTATTATTTAGAAGCGTAATACAATGTTCACTTGCCTCTTCAAGGGGGAAACCTCCAACAAAGAAAAGATCAATTACAATAAGACTTGATGATCTTTCCCCTACTAACTAAGACTATTTATAGCTTAATGACATCCAAAATGGTTCCTTGCATAACATGGGTTAGCCACTTTATTTATTAACTATGGCTCATTTACATCTAATTGTGGTCATGTTTCTATAATGTGGGTCAACCACTTACAATTATTATTTATGTGGATAACCACTTATAGGAGTTATTGACTCTCTAACCAACTATGACTCTAACTAGGCCCCTTAGTCTTGTTACATAAATAAAGGGGTTAGGGTTAGACCCTACCATTTTCAATGGTGTAAGAATTACCTCAATCAAAGTCCGTATGCAAAAATTATGCCACTCAAAAGTTGACCTGTTTATTTTGGCCATCATGATTCAAGGTGATGTCATGTCAACCCCCATTACTGATGCAAAAGGGGCTAACCATTTGATCATGATGAACAAGACTCTACATGAGTAGATATTTTAATTATAGTTAAGAGTTGGAGTCCAATTTAAGCACTAGCAGGTTATCGGAGTGTGCTATAACTAGGCCACTAGGAGGAAAAGGGGTTCCATTATATTCGTGTGCATTTTGTTCCATAAATGAGAAGAGTAGCATTAATGGTTAAAGAGAGAGAAAACAAATATGGTGTCATGAAAAATTAAATATAAAGAAAGGAGGAATGGTGATTAGGGTTAAGAGACTCCAACCTATTTTATTATTACTTAGATGGTGTTGGGGGTATGATTTTTCATCATATATGGATCTCCTATAGTACTTTCATGTAGAAACAATGTGAGAAAGTGTGATATATCCCATCTTACATGAGGAATTAATGGAACATATGTATTTTTTCAACTACATTTTGATTCTTGGAGGGAAAAATTATAAGATTTTGGCCTCCTAGTATAATAACTGTGGTATTGATCTAAATCATTGAAGTTGTGGTGAAATTTCCTAGTGCATGGAGATGAAATCATATACATATAGGGGGTGTCATCACAATCATAAGGAAGATCCTCAAATAAGGTTGGTGTTCCATAAATTTCATAAAGAACGGGCTAGCTCCTAGGATATGCTCCAAAAATTGGTAATTTGAAAGGCAGAGGATGAGGTAAGCATTGCTTTGCTCACCTCTTTACTTTGGTAACATGCTACTTTGTTACTCTCTACATTCTAGTTGCAAATACATTTCGATTATATTTGTGGTTAGAAAGGGTGGTTTGTTGAATTGGATAGAGATTGGTTGATAGTTATTTTACCACTATCATTTGTATTTCTCTCTGTATTTTTCAAGGTGGCAGCAGACAAGTAGATATAAATCACCTCCTTTGATTTCTTTGTGCACTATTGTAATGTCGGGTTCAAAATGTTCTCATTAGTTAATCGAATTGGACAAATGTTCTTGGTCCAGGAATTTATCAGTGAATAGAAAACCAAATGCACATAAGCATCTATACGATGACATTTTTTTATTATTTCACTGGAGTTTGTCATCTAATTCAATAGAAGGGGTGATGACAACCTTTGCTCCTATATGGAAATGTATGCTCAATTGGTTTGGTGACTTGTTGCAAGTAAGGATATCCTCTCAATTTATGGTGTTATATATGCACATGCATGCTTATCATTTTTATCATCATTGGAATTAGAAAGGGAAGGAGGCCTTAAGCTAGTCTTGGTAGCCTAACTACCCCTTTGTGTGTATGGGGGACCTCAATTGAGTTATCAGTATATTGAAGAATTTATTTTATCTATCCAAATGTAGTGAATAAAGGGGATTATAGGATTAAATTTGATATTTTGTGTCTTACTAGCAAGGAATCCAGGTAGCTAATGGAGAGGATTTCTCATCTCTAGGAAGAAATCCTCAATTTACAAATGTGGTTCAACTGGTTCATCTGAAGTGTGACCACATCCATGGAATCATTAATTGAACATCAAATCATCATGCAATGAAACGAAGATGAATTTTGAAGCCTCCATCAACAAATTCAAGAAGTACAAAACTTGAATAGTAAAAATCCTTTGTAACAATCCTCTTTCAGTATCTCCAATGCATAAGGACTACCAAATCTAAATGATCTAGTACCTCCACTTTTTGGTGGTATAGGATCTCATGATCTCATTCCTCCATATTTCAATCAACATGTTTTGAAAATTTTATAAAATTTTGAATGTCTTTTGGCCTATCTACTCTTATTAGCATAATAGCCTAGCTATCTTAGAAATTATAAATTTTGATGTAGTAAACATCCCTTGGAAAATCATATTTATCATAAAATTAGTTTGAACAACCTTTTTTTCAATGAATTTATTGCTCTCATATTGAAAATTTTTATTAATACAAAGTTTTCCCCTCTCTCTATATATATATTCTTTAAGAAGTGAAAAATTAAAATAAGATACATTTATATTTAATAATTGTTTTTATTTTAAAACTAAAATGAAGGGTGTAATATTAGATGATGGGATATATCCCATAGTGGTTTTTTCTTTTAATTTTATATTCCAATAATATAATTATTAAACAATTGTTAAACATCATCTAACAATTTAATTAGTTAATGTTCATAGTCTAATATTATTGTTCTATTTATTTTAAAGTGGGAAAAAATTGTAATTCTATTTATGAGTAGTAAAAAAAATTAGATGGCTTATAGCTTCAGATACATATGCCTCTAAATATGACATCAAAAAACAAAAAAGAGTGTCTACATCCATACATAAACTAATTGAATGTTTATACAATCTGTGTCTTACTATAAGATCTATGTCTTATGATAAGATACATAGCTTCTCATTGTGGATTGACATTATTGTCTTGATATTTTCCATAAAGCTCAGATTCTTTGCAAGTATATGTGGGATATAGGCTGTTGTTAAATATCCTATATCCATAACTCCTACATATTGGAATTGTTCCTGAGAGGACTCATGGGAGAACTATCCAATCATAGAAAGATATTTCTTGAGGGTTCCAAAGAATTCCCAAGCCCCTAGTACGTCCTCTAGAATCTAAGGCTATTGATTCACATCCCCTCTAGCATTGAGGGGCTATTTCCTTAACTCTTTTTCTTGATATTTTAGTTTCTTGTATAATGAAAAATGTTAGATTTTCCTTTTTAATTCTAACTCTAATATATGTCTGCTTAGCTCTAATATTGAGACCAAAAATATTCCATGAAATTATTTTCATTGTGTGGAATGTTTTGATGAGGCAAATAAATCCGAAAATAATGCCACCCACCTTGTATTGACCAAAAGCTCCCCTACTATCTGGATTGAAACTTTTTTCATCTTTCTGCCTCTTTTCTAAATTTCCTTATGTGACTAAGATTTCCCCTTTCCAGTTTGTGTATGTATTCCTAGATCCTTACCTATTGATCCAAACTCCCCATTTGATTCCTGTAGTTGGTCTTTCACTCTTAAGTAGATTTAGTGGTTTTTTGGTGCTTGAGGATGATGCTTGGATCATTATTTTTTGGTTTGTCAATCACATTTAACAGGATTTGCTCATCTCTATTCAATTTCTTTGTTTCCTCTTTTGTTTTCATGCCACATTTGGCATGATTTCCTCCTCTTGAGTAGGGGATTCTTGTGAATTTTCCATATTTTTCCTCTTAGGTGAGGCTTTTGGCTGAGTCTCCTCTATGTTTGATTCGTGATTTATGATGTCCTTAGGTGGATGTAGTTCTTCATCTTGATTTATGAGTGTTGTGTACTTATTCATGGTTGGTATTGAGGTTTCCTTTGGTTGAGTGAATTGGTTCCTCTAGTTTCTTCTTTTAGTTGCTTCCCTTTTTGATGCAAGAGAATAAATCTAAAGTTTCCAACCGGTTGATAGCCCTAGAGGAATTTAAATTTACCAAGGGAATGGGTTCCCTAATTTTGTAATTATTTAAATTATTAGTTGAATTCTATATATAATGAGTCATGGGTTTATAATTTTGACGTGATAAAATTTGTTAAGTGAAAATATTCCTTGTTAGGCATGATAGATTGTAGGGGAAAAATCTTGGCATGATATTAGGTTCTGGTTGGAAATATTATAGGATCTAAACAAATTGGTTATTGTTTTTAAGTTTTAATTAACATTGTAAGCCTATAGGGAAGAGAGGTAGAGGTAAAGTGTGAGTGTGGAGTGAGAATGAAAGAAGGCTAGGGTTGAACATGCCCACATTGTATAACATGTCAAGATTAATGTATATTTTAATTTGATGAGTAAATTATATACTTTTTTTTTCTTTAAATTAGTTTGGCATATGTTAAAAACATGATCCGCAAGAAGGGAGAAAGAGAGGAGATTGTGCTTGATTTGAAATTCTACATTTTGAATTTGTTGGTGTAATTTTGAAGTAGTCAATGGAATCAAGAATTGGTCAAGCCATGCTTATTTGAGTTAATCATATCTGTGTGTTTGAATATTAGATCAAATCTTGTTGAATGGATTGGATTGTGGTTTGTGGGATAATTTCTCTATGCCGAGAAATATTGATAGATTCATTTGTTATGGAATATTCTAGATGGATCATTGATCAAGGTGTGGTCAAGCTAATATATATGGGGTGTCTTTTGTGGAAATGTTACTCGAAATTCTGGGAACCAAATGAATCTAATGTGGAAAGATCGTGGGCACTCTATGTGAGAAATCAATGCCAAAGCTTGGATGTACAAGAATTATGATATTATATGTAATTGATGTGCATTGGAAGGTAAATCACCCTTGCATACAAACTCGAATGTCTAGGTGTTGAAATTTACTTTAACCCTAGGTCTGGTCTATACCCCAACTAAGAACACAAACACTAGAGATTCCCAATCAAAAAAAACTTTTCAGAATAGAAGACGAAACAAAAAATCAATAATAGTACATAAGATTTATGACCTAAAATCACATTCCTTATTAGAAAAAAAAATAAAACCATAGGTCTCCCATACCAAGGATCAAAACCCTTTAAAAACCCTAGTACAAAGCTATAATATAGGTATTCCTTAGACTAATACAAAATAGGGCTAAGGCCTAGTCCATTAAGTCCTCATCTACCCACCATACAAATATAATACAAAATACAACTAGCAAGAGTTTGACTCACTTGGGCTAGTTCCTTTATCCTTTAGTTCTCAGAAAATCATTGTTGTATCTTGCTGTCATATTTACCATTCCTTTGGCAGGCCTCCTTAGCCTCTGTCTAACCCTTTTCCAACTCTCCTTCACTACTACATCCCTTAGCCTGCTAGAGAAACCTTGTGGCCATCACCAGACTACCCTTGGCCTCCTCCTTGATTTTTTTCTATCCAATATGGGTACTTCTCTACCTTAGATGCCCTACTATAGGCCTTGGCCTTCCCTCAACAACCCTCAACCTCCTCTGATTAAACCTCATCCAAACTTCCTTTAGCCCTGAGGCTCCTGAACTTTGTTTTCAAAACTCATCTAGTGTTTTCCTTCTCTACTTTCGAACTGCTCCTTTAGTCTTGTGGACAAGTTGTGTCTCTTGGTCCTCTATCCACCTCAGCCTGTAACTCAACTCAACCTACTTCCTAGGAGTTGTAGTCTCTTTCCAACTAAATCTCAACATATGAAAAACCATCAAATAGGTCCTACTCAACCTCTTAAGCACATAAAACCATACAAAAAACTTGACCCTCCTCCTGGTAGCTACAACTAGGGAAAATTAGCCCTTTCTTCCTCAGATTAGAACTCGGCCTCACAAAAATTTTATCCTCTAGTATATTTTCACTCTCCTTATAAGGGCTATCAATTCACAGATGAAGTCACATCTCACATGTGATTTTATTGGGCTATCATTTGGCCTTCAATGTATACTTTTCCATAGGTCACTTATGGAACCCCTGGGTCCTTTAAGGAATTTCCCACACAACCACTTAACAATAAATTAGAATATAAGATTAATTTACTTAGGTTCTAAGTGAAATGTCAAAATATGGCTATTTAGTCAATTTAGTATGTCCTAAATTGCTACATTAATTATCAATCTGGGAGTCATAAACTGATGAAGTGTGGCGCACTATATGAGCAAGACAACCTCTTTCTTACTTTTTATTGTTTTCAATTTTATTTTTTCTTGGGGTTTTGTCTTTGTTTGTCTCCTAATGCAAATGGAAATCCTATTCCTAAGTTTTAAAAATACTTTAGAAGGAAATTATGGGTATAGATTTAAGACAAGGTTTTATGTCCCTTATGATAACTTCCAGAGCTTAACACTTCAAAGGATCTCAAAACATACTAGTGATAAAATTAGTACTTGAACAGGAATGTAAATGTGCAGCTATTCAAATCAAACAAATGATGAAATACTGATCATGAAATCACTGTCTCTGATGCTCTTCTAAATATAGAAATAAAATTTAAACTATTGCACTCAAACAAACCAAAAATTGCAGACTAATGAAAGTAAGATCAATTGACTTCACTTATAATCTGATAGCTCGCCAAGTATATTTTCAGGGTTAAGCCATGGCTCTGGAGATAACATCAAATAACATGAAGAATTGATATCTAAATTACCTACTTGCAAATGAAAGTAAAATCAAGTCACTTCACTTATAATCTGATAGCTCGCCAAGTAGCTTTTCGGCGTTAAGCCATGGCTCTGGAGATAACATCAAATAACATGAAGAACCTGATATCTAATTGTAGAAATGAAAGTAAAATCAAATCACTTCACTCATAATCCGATAGCTCACCAAGTAGCTTTTCGGGGTAAAGCCATGGCTCTGGAGATAACGTCAAATGACATGAAGAACCTGATATCTAATTGCAGAAACGAAAGTAAAATCAAATCACTTCACTCATAATCCGATAGCTCGCCAAGTAGCTTTTGAAGGCTAAGCCATGGCTCTAGAGATAAAGTTAAATGACATGAAGAATTTGATATCTAAACTAGCTAACAACAGCAAATAAATAAGACTAACATCAAGCATAACTGAAATTGAAAAGCTAAAAAGCCAAAGTCAGCAGAGAGGCCAATCTCATGTCACTATTTGATGCAAAAATTATATGAAACGCTCGAGCATAACCTATCCTGAAACACACTGATCAGTGTTAGCAAAAATATACAATGCTGGAAAATCATGTACAGGAATGAAACATTAGCACCATAAATGGATTATGAAATATATACAGGTGAACAAGCTATGAAATATTTACAATGGAAATAAGAAAATTATACTTGAAGACTTTACAGAAATAAAGAAACAAAACCTCAGCCAACAGGGGCCCTCTGCACGGCCTTGGTTAATATGTTGTCAATCCGAAATTACGCTCAAACAGTCATAAGAAACATAGTCTTTATATTGCAAAACAGAGGAAGTATCCTCTCGTTACAACAACAGGACTAATGCTACGACAACAATATATAAACTAACAACAAGGCTATCTCAAGACTAGCTACATGCGTTTGCAAATGCGTTATTTATAGAGGAAATTACATAACTGTTTTTCTGTGAGAAACCTTCAGGAGAGGGCACGTAAAAAGACAAAACCCGTGAGCTTAGCGTCTTGGTTGCCATGATCATTTAATATACAAAAGGTGGATGTTGGATTTGCATCGTGGAGACAATCTAAAGCTGTCAAAAGGGATCCATGGATCTAGGAACGATCTCAGACCTTTCACGTACTAGAAATAGAGACCTGTTTGCCGTAGGACTCCTTGTTTGACCGTCGTTTGACCAAGGCTTTCCTTTACGAATTTGACTAAATAGATAGGACCTGTTCCATGTACAGATCATTCATAAACTTCCCACGTGCCTCATTTTACTTGTAAACACCTGTAACCTATAGATCAATAAAAACAACTGCAAAATAACAAGTCAGCTGCGGAAAGTGGCTGCATTCTGCAGCTGATGAGCAAAATCTAAGTCAAATAGTAAGCACAAAAATATAGTTAGAAAACCACTTAAATGCACTCATAGAATCAATATGTAATGATCTTTGATAGCTTATGAGGCACTGGTGAGGGGAAAAAGGTCTAGGAAAGTATGTAGAAGAGAGGTAGTTTTAGGGCTCAACAATGGCAACAAGAATATTCCAATTTAATTTGTCCTTGAATTAAATTGTGAATTAAAATCAAATTTAGTCTTAATAGCTACTTGGAAATACTTAATTAATTTATTTTAAATTAATTAGTTGGATAAATTCAAGTTAGAAGTCTTTTTTAAGTCATGCAAGAGTTATCCCATAAATTAAGGAGATAAGATTGATTTATATTTGAGTTATAATTGGTTAACTCAGTTTACTGAGTTAAGTCCAGTTAAATTAGTTCCAAACTATTTGAGGAACTAATAGTGAGTTAACAGTCAGTTGATGCATTAATGCACTCAATTAGTGCTACTCCAGTTAACTGAATATTCCCTCATCATAAACTCATGCATGCCTATTTTGAGAAAGACCTAGTTGAGATTAATGTTCAAGGACAGTGTACTATAAGTTGCATGTGTTTTCTCATGGAGAAAACTCATGCATGTAGTCAAGGATTCATCCTTGAGGATTACACAGTTTTGAAGGTTTGTTTTTCCACTTGGTAATAGGCCAATCATCCACAAGGAATAGCGCAAGGAAATAGGAGCTTGGAGGGAAACTAGGAAGGCTGGAGAGAAGCCAAGATTTCCTATGAGGATTGTACTGAGAGTTGGCTAGCTGTGAGAGCTAAGGATTTGTATAATTCCTATGTATTTTCACCATGTATGATAATACAATAGTGTAGGGTTTTTATCTGAGACTTCCCCCAAAGTATTTCATGTGTATTGTGCCATTGATTCTTCTTCTTATGGTTATATTTTTTAGCTCGATCTTTAAGCTTCTGCAAATTGATAGTAGAAGTAGGTTATAGTATTCTGATTTGATTTATATTGCATTATCGGGTTAACCTCTCACATATTTTCTACATGGTATTGGAGCTGTGAACAATATACTGAGAAGAGAATTCAAAGTTTGAAGTTTAGGGTTCCAAGTGAAAATCAAATTCATATCATACTTCAAGGTTGGCCAATGGCGTCCTATGGCTTGAGACTTGAGCATGCCTTGGAAGGTAGCTTGAATTACATAGCATGGAAAGATAGAATGGAGGCTGTATTAGAAGACAATGGCTTGAAGGAATTCATTGATGAAGAAGTCCCAAAGCCAGCTTCAACTAATGCACAAGAGTTGGCTGAGTGGAAGAAGTGTGTGGCGAAGGCAAGATAGATCATCCTTGAGGGAGTTTGAGACCATATTGTCTTGAGTCTCTATGGGAAGGATACTCCATTTTCAATGTGGAAGACATTGAAGGACCTCTACCAGAACAATAGTGACCAGAGGAAATTGGCGCTCAAGGATAAGCTTCGAAAAATCAATATGGAGAAGCGCGATACTATTTCCACATATCTGAACAAGCTAACCACCTGTAGAGATGAGCTTGATAGTGTGGGAATAACTATTGCTGATCATGATATGGCGAGCCTCGATCTCCTTAGACTTCCAAAGAGTTGGAATAGCTACCAGGACTCTGTGAATGGAAGGGAGAAATTGTTGGATTGGGAACGACTGTGGTTGGATCTTATGCAGGAGGAGATCAAGAGGAGCACACAAGATGGTTCTTCATCCAAGAATGGTGATGAAGAAAATCTAGCCTTAGCAAATAAGGCAAGGAAAGAGAAGGGGAAGGCTTCCCATTTCAAATCGAATTCTTCTCATGGAAGGAAGAAGGGTGACATGTCTAAAGTAAGATGCTTTAATTTTCACAAGATGGGACATTACATGACTAATTTCCCATCGAAGAAATCCAAGAAGGGATCCTCGAAAGGATTGGAAGGTGAGGCATTAGCCTCTCAGTTCAAAATGGACTTTACCCTCATCGCATGCATGTTGTCATCGATGATGGGTTGTGTCTGGTATCTTGACAGTGAAGCCTCATTCCACATGACCGGTGAAAAAAATTTATTTAGTGCCTTGGAGGAGAAAGACCTCAAGATGCGCATAGAGATGGGTGACGAAGGAAGATATAGTGTTTCAGGAGTGGGCACGGTTTCTTTTCAGAGGGAGCATGGAGCTCCTCTCACCTTGACAGATGTGATGTATGTGCCTGGACTGAAGAAGAACTTGGTATCGGTCATGATGTTGGAGGACAAAGGTTACAATGTTGTCTTCAGTAAAGGAAAGGCATTCCTAAGACACATAGCCATGGGTCAGACCAAGAGGATAGGGATTCGGGTGAAGAATCTCTATAAACTAGAGGTAGATGATTGTGCAACATTGAGTACAAAAGAAAATTTGGTGCAAAGCCAAGACATTGGCGAGTTGTGGCATAGGAATTTGGGCCATTTGCATCATGGGGCTTTGAAGATAATGCAACAGATATCTACAGGACTTCCCAAAGGTAAACTTGAGCAAGTTGACACATGCAAAGGTTGTACCTTGGGAAAGTACACCAAGTATTCCTTTCATGATTGAGATAGTCGAGCAAAGGCTATCTTAGAGCGAGTTCATACTTATTTGTGTGGACCATTCTCAACAGCATCCATAGAGAAGCATAAAGAAAGATTTGTTGCCCATGGCTTTTCACAGGTCGAGAGGATCATGTTGCTGTAGTATATTTTGACATAGGAGCAAGATGCTGACATTTTAACAAAGGCATTGTCAAAGTGTAAATTCGAGTTCCATAGAGATAGGATCGGGGTGGTAGATAATCCCTTTCTTGTTGAGAGGGAGTGTTCAAATATGGCAACAAGAATATTCCAATTTAATTTGTCCTTAAATTAAATTGTGAATTAAAATTGAATTTAGTCTTAACATCTACTTGGAAATAATTAATTAATTTATTTTAAATTAATTAGTTGGAGAAATTCAAGTTGGAAGTCTTTCTGATGTCATGCAAGAGTTATCCCTTAAATTAAGGAGATAAGATTGAGTTATATTTGAGTTGTAATTAGTTAACTCAATTTACTGAGTTAAGTCCAGTTAAATTAGTTCCAAACTGTTTGAGGAACTAATAGTGAGTTAACAGTTAGTTGATGCATTAATGCACTCAACTAGTGCTACTCCAGTTAATTGAAGAGTTCCTCATCAGAAACTCATGCATGTCTATTCTAAGAAAGACCCAATTGAGATTAATGTTCAAGGACAGTGTATTATCAGTTGCATGTGTTTTCTCATTGAGAAAACTCATGCATGTAGTCAAGGATTCATCCTTGAGGATTGTGCAGTTTTGAAGGTTTGTTTTTCCACTTAGTAATAGGCTGATCATCCACAAGGAACAATGCAAGGAATTAGGAGCTTGGAGGGCAGAGAGTAAGGCTGGAGAGAAGTCAAGATTTCCTGTGAGCATCTATGAGGATTGTACTAAAAGCTGGCTAGCTGTGAGAGCTAAGGCTTTGTATAATTTCTATGTATTTCCACCATGTATGTTAATACAATAGTGTGGGGTTTTTATCTAAGACTTTCCCCAAAGTATTTTCATGTGTATTGTGCCATTGATTCTTCTTCTTCTGGTTATATTGTTCAGCTCAATCTTTAAGATTCCACAAATTGATAGTAGAAGTAGGTTATAGTATTCTGCTTTGATTTATATTGCATTATCGGGTTAACCTATCATATGTTTTCTACACGCAATCATTTGGGTCAAAATCCAAAACCTTTGGTATCTTGTCCACAAGTGTTATCGAGAAAACTAGTCTCCATTCAGAGCTGCTAGTCCCACTAAGACGGGTAGCTATCTTAGAAACAAACAAGCTAAAGTTACTTGCATTTTTCTTTATGAGAAGTAGATGAGAGAGAAGCAGAGAGTACCAACCTCAGTCTTCCGCTTGGATCCTTGCTTGTTTACTCTCCCCTTTGATAGATCTTTGCCACTCCTTCCTCACTTGTCCTACTTCAAAGAACACCTGTAAAGTCAAAGCAACATAATACCATCAAGGCATAGAGATCTATAATCATAAACAATATAGGATCAGATATATATTGACCATACAAATGCATATATCAATTCAAGATTCAAAGACATACAAGAATATGGAGGAAAACTCAAACAGCTTTATTGATAGAAGTAGTGGAAGAGAGGATTACAACCCATTGATCTGACCCAGCGCCATCCTCCCAGCATGAAAGCCCTTCTTCACCTCATGAAAAGCTAGATCAACCAACACTATGATGTTCCACAAAGAAACCAACAACACTTCCTTACAAGATGCAAAATTCCAGCATCTGGATCTCTAGGATGAGGGATCCATATATAGATGTTTGCAGGTGGGTGAGTCAGCTTTTGGGTTTTTTATTAGTGTCATTTCTCTGACAATTCTGAGTTCCACTTGGAGATTTCATGATCTCTTACTCATCCCTAGGTGAATTCAGAGAGGTAAGTGTCACAGGAGAAGTTTATGGAAGATTCCATGATCATCCACCTTGCAAACTGTCTCTGCCGTTTGTCTACCCTCGCCCATCGCACCACATAGAAGGGATTTTCAGTATGCATTGCACCCCCCATGTGCATTAGGTGGGATGCATCGCACTTTGACCATGGAGTAGGTGAGATGGTCCAGTTTTGACTAGTTCTGAGCAGTTTTTCATGGAGAACTTCTGGAGTGATGTAATCAGGCTGACCTTGTTCCTTTTGGTATGAAACAACACTTTTAGGGACTTAGAAGCCCTTGGTTTATGGACATATAAGATTGGGGTTGCAGTGCCCAAATATGTCTATAACAGTTGCCCCCTAAAGCATGAGGTCGTAAATCATTTGATGTTGGGTGAAATGCTTTATCATGAGGATCCAAGGTTTTTCGAACTGGAAGGTGACCTGTAATAAGATACAATACAATACATTATCTTCATAATACTTTCACGATCTAGCTAAGGCGGGCATTCCCATGCTCAACTTTATAAATTCATTTTCATGTACATTGGACAAACAACCGTCTGTATGGTAGACTGATGATTCAGGTAGAGCCATCATCCTTTGGCTTGGATGATTATCTGTGCAGCTATGATGTACATTTTATGTCTTTATTTCCCTGAATATATCGCATCCTGGATGGATGGAAATAGATCCGGGGTCTTCAAACTCGTTCAATCTTCACCCGAAGTACAAGTTGATCCACGTGAAAAGATGTTCTGAAGTCGAACATGGAAAGACATCGTCTGATTACCAGCCAATGATGTAAGCTATTAACAGGTGCGAGAGGAATCATCGATAATGATAATGACCCTCAAGGTACTGTAGTACAATTCATGTGGTGTGAAAATGGGAATTAACGTCAAACTCCATGCAAAATCTTTCGGTTGAAGGCCATTGATGTAAACTTGTCGCTAGAAGTGAGAAACTTTCCATTGAGGCATGCAAGCTTCAAAGTACTGAAAGGGTTGTTCCTAAGTCAACTTCTTGGATAATGAGCTGATGTCGACAAGAAGTGACCCATCATAGGAGGGCCTTAATGAATCCCACATCTATGACACGAAACAGAGAAAATGATTCTACGGAGGTGAAAACGATCTGATGGTACAAGGTTCAGGGTGGCAGTCATGAAAGAATGAAGGGTGAAGGTATTGCAGGGGATGAGACACAAGCTAGGTTGTTGAATTCCCTGAGCGACTTCTCTTGAACATATTGGTGACACTGAAATGGATTGGTAGCGTTAACCCCAAAAATGGATGGTACGGTGGACCAATGGTGATATGACTAGTGAACGGAATAAACCAACTTGACTCAATCATGGTGATGGAGTGAAAGTGTCATGTTCAAGAGTGACCTGCTACCAGTAAAGTTTCTTCAAGTTTTCTTCCCAATTTTTCCCTAGTCATTTCTGACTAGTACCTCTTTATTTTTGTCAAGCTTGAGGAGGATAACATATGCTTGTTTTGTAATTTGCTCTTTGGGCAAACTCGTCACTATGTTTTAACGAGCCTAGCAATAGTGGAACTCATTCTTGTCTGCATGGAAAAGTTTGTCGCTATTGTTTTAACGAGTTTAACGACAAAGAAAACTCGCTCCTTTTCAAGTTTAGAGAGTCTGAAAAGAGTCGGAAAGGAAACTTCGATAATCCTTTCTCATAATATAATCCCTTAAGTCCTAAAAAGTATAAAATAATACAAAAGGGATGACTTTTCGATAGTTTTAATGAGCTGAATAAGACAAGAGCTCGATATTTTTGTGCAATGATCCCTCAGGTCCAAAAAGATTAAAATCTAGAGGAGGGATGGCACTTCCAATCACTTTAACGAGCTAAAGAGGCCAATTGCTCAGCAATATTTTCATATTTTACGAGTCAGATGAAAAGAGCTTAAAGGAGACTTGTTTTTTGAGGAACGAATGATGTTTTCGGATAGCAGTTGGTTCTAGGTAAGGTTTGGAACTTTTCAATCACGGCAATGTAAATAAGGTGGCTAATAGGATCACTCATCGCAGTTGTTCCTCAAAAGGGGTAAACAATCAAATGGAGGCGTATGATCGACTAAAAAAGAGTGGAGGTGATGGTAAGAGCACGACCAAGGCTCAAAAGCTGATAATTATGCGATCACAATGGTTATTTACTGGAGGTGGATTCATTTTTTAATGAGGTTAAACTCTGGTGGAACATATGCTCATTGCTAGGTTTATTTTTTAACGAGCTTGAACTTCACGTAAAACTACTCGTGCCAGTCGTATAATAAGGATGTCTCATCAGTAGGTTCATTTTTTAGGGAGCTTTCCCCATTCGCAACTTTGCTCTGGAGCCTTTCATTATGCAAGCTAGGAATGACCAGTCCTACGAGTCTAAAGGGTTAAGAGCCTACAAGCTAAGAAAATAAATGGTCACTTTTCACTTGCATGCAAAAGGTTTTGCATGCCCCCAGGTATAGTGAAGTAGAGTTTCTAGGTTACCATACAGAAGTTCTTGCATCCATAAGATGGTTCCACCTGCGCAGCAGACATAAACACTTCATTGGCTCTGTCCATCGAAATGGAAAGGTGACTGTTGTCAGTCCCAATCACATAACCTTTGATGGGGGAATATTTTTCCAGACTGATCCATTTTCCTAAACGAACAAGATCATCAGACTAGTCATATATCCTCCGCGGAAACCTACCCTATACCTAAAGTTTTCCTGCCGAAGCAGACTAGGGTGCATGCCCCCTGGGTTTATTCACATTCACCAAATCACTCGCGTTGATCAGGTGGATTGACTGGAGATTGATGAGACATTTCTTGTGCAAAAATACCAGTTAGGGATGGCACTTGACTATTAGCTATGTGTGAACCAGGGAATGAAAGTTGGTCTACGATCTGGACCACTCTGCCTTCATGCGGAAAACACATCACTCGAAAGAGTGAGGAAACAATAGCTCCCATGCTATAAATGTAGTCACGCCCAAGGAGTAGATTGTAATCTAAAGGTCCTTGGACTATCATTACGTTCAGGTAGACAATTTTCCTTCTCAAAGTTATAGGCAAACTTGGAAGGATCCCTAACAGTCGACTGGTTCCTTTGTCGAAGCCTGTCAGATTTCGCATCTCAGGCAGAAGCGATGGCAAACCAAGCACTTTCCAAGAAGTTGAGGAAAGGATACTCACAAAAGCCCCTTCATCTATGATAGTACTGACCATGACCATTCTGTAAGCTTGTACTATGATTTGGAATGGTACATTAGATGGTAGATGGGGTCTGCCTAGTAGATCCCAATCGAAGGAAACGACTAGGTTGCTTGGAGGTGGGACCGAATAAATGACCGGGTAAACCTCTGACGAACTTCCTTCCTACGATAAAGGAATGGGTAGGTTGCCCCCATGTTCATCGGAGGCTGTGTTTATGAAAAGAATTTGAACGGTCTCGTTCTCATTCTCTTTGGTGATTGTATCATCTGAAGGTAGACCTTCTGAAGACAATACTGGGTAGACTACCGTCTCAACCTATTGACTTTTGTCTGGTCTGGACTCAGAGGTTTTATCTTCAATGATAGATGCTTCGACCGACAACAAAGGTGTGTCAGTAAGATTTTCAACTAGTGATGGACTGGGCAAGAGTTTCTTGTATCTAGGGGGAAGCCGTAGCGGTGAAGCAGGATGGTTATCCAAGATTCTTTTAGCTTCGTCTAGGAAGGGACAATGGTGGATGGCATGATCGCCTTCACATAGTCTGCAAGGAATTTTAGATCTTCCTTTTTTTCCAGTGACTTCGTTTTCACTAGTTGACGATGTAATTTCAACATGATCATCAGAGGTTGAGGACACCAGATTGTGCAATCGGGGAGACCAGCCCCTTAAGATCCGTGGGATGCAAGGACAATCTCAATGATAGTGGTCCCCTTTGCAAATGACACATGGAGATTTAGGTTTGGATGGTGCAGTGTGTGGATTTTCGCTAGATGATGCTTGGTTGCCCCCTTTTGCTGTTGGCTTCTTCTTCTTCTTCTCCTCCCCTTTCTTCTTCTTCTCAGTTACTTTCTTTTTAGCTTTACTAGCTTCACCAAGCAAAGAGGAAGAAGGAGAGGGAGAAACAAACAAAGTAGAAGGTTGGGGGGTAACTCTAGTATCATCTGGTTGCTGATTTTATTGCTTAGGAATCATGGTGCTTTTAACGACAAAGGTTGAGAAGAGCCATACTGGCAGGCCAATTATCAGTCCTAGAAGGGACAATGTGGCCATATGAGGTGCACCAACATCTCCCCAAGACGAGAAAGGACTAGGATTTCCCCTAAGGGGAAATCCTTGGTTGGTGGACTCCATTTTATCAACCTAAGATCAACGAGGGAACAATGATGTTACTCTGATTAAAATAAATTTTATGATGCTTTGACACAACTTGCTTTTTCAATTTTTAAGAGTCGAGAAAAAGCTAAAGATGACTCTAGTCGCCTTCGATTTTTAATGAGCCTAAAGTGACAAGTGCTCAGATGGACCTTTTCTTTTAAGGAGTCTGAAAAGGAACGAAAGTGACTACTCTGGAAATCTAGACAGAGGGATTACCAAACCAATTGAAAAACTACATAATACATTTTACGGTACGACAGTCAATCTTCTCGAATGATGTGTTCAGTGCATTGCAACCGATACAGCAGCAGACACGGCTTCTTAAGGATAAAGGATATAGCCTATTGTGTTCTCCCAATATATACTCAACGATACGTGGGAGCACAAGTCCGTATTGGCACTTGTCGTCTCAAAGAGGAGGAATCAGCCGACTTACGATGAAAGCAATAGTTACCAAGATTTATGATGTCAGAATACGTCTCTAGCCTAGACTTCTAAATGTTGTGCGTTAGGTTCCAAAGCATTTTTATGTTCATTGAAATTTATTTTACAGTTGATCTTTCTTAAGAAGTTTGCCTTTAAGGTTCACTG
>APFE031108281.1:62800-76466 GCA_000404065.3 Pinus taeda
CTGGATCTCTAGGATGAGGGATCCATATATAGATGTTTGCAGGTGGGTGAGTCAACTTCTGGGTTTTTGATTAGTGTCATTTCTCTGATAGTTCTCAGTTCCACTTGGAGATTTCATGATCTCTTACTCATCCCTGGGTGAATTCATAGAGGCAAGTGTCATAGGAGAAGTTTCTAGAAGATTCCATGATCATCCACCTTGCAAACTATCTCTGCCATTTGTCTACTCTCGTCCATCGCACCACATAGAAGGGATTTTTAGTATGCATTGCACCCCCTATGTGCATTAGGTGGGATGCATCGCACTTTGACCATGGAGTAGGTGAGATGGTCCAGTTTTGACCACCTTTGAGCAGCTTTTCATGGAGAACTTCTGGGAGATGATGTAATTAGCTGACCTTGTTCCTTTAGGGTATGAAACAACACTTTTAGGGACTTAGAAGCCCTTGTTTTATGGACATATAAGATTGGGGTTGTAGTGCCCAAATATGTCTATAACAACAAGCTATTATTTTATGGGTTTTCTCCTCTCAGAAATACCTTCCGAGCTACACAATTTCAACAATCCCCCTTATTAAGGAAGGTATTTCCATCAATACCACTTGTAAGTGTACCTTCCTTCGAATCCAATCTATAACCACGTCCTTCTGGAAGACCTAGATCTTCAAAGATAAAATTCTCCTAAAAATATCTAGCTCGATGACTTTCCTTGGACGGCCATGGCTATCCTTACATGTGCCACATCGTCCCTTTCATGATCATGAATTTTCTTGCATGGTTCATGACTATACTTACATGTACCATGACTTTATTTACGTGCACCATGACTTTACTCACATGGGATATGAATTTCCTTGCACCAGCATGATTGTTCTCGCATTGCATGTGACTTGCCTTACATGGCTTGGAAGACTCCACTTTCTCACTTGGACCTTGAAGATTAGAGTTCCACTTGATGACTTAATCTACTTCATAGTCTCGCTCTAAATCCTTACTCCCTCTGATCCTATACAAACTCCTCTTGGTTCATGTTTGGTAATTTAATTAACTTTAAAGTACTTTGATAAATTATCGACCCGAGCTAGTAAGATATTGAAGTGTAAGTGCACTGTATGTGCTAGAAGTCCTTGGTTATTCTCACCTCTAAATTAAATTGAGTTATCGAAATATAGATTCTAGATTAAGTTATTGGAATGCACGTGAGTAGAGCAATTATTCCTAGAAAATAAAATGATCACACTCTTTTATCAAAGACTATTTATGGAAAATCTCACACTCTGGTTCAAAAGAAACTTTCACAATTCTGCATAAAAGTAAATCAATCCCATACTTATGAAAATTAATTGCACTCTTATAAAAATTATATCTAATTATAAAATCCACACAACTTATGAAAATCTCAGAATTATAAATTAATCTCACACTTGTAAAATGAATTTAACTCAGAAAAACACACACACTCTCTCTCTGCTATATGTATGAATTATGATTTGAAAGAAACTCATTTATCTAAAGGAATCAAATCATCTATCATAATAACACACTCTTGCATGAAAATCCAAAATGAATTGAAAATATATTCTCTCTTTCTCAAAATCATAAATCAATCTTGCTTGAAATAAAACATGTAATCAAATCCTCTTTTTTAAAAATTACAATTGTAATCTAAATCCAAACTCTCACTACTGTTATCGTTACTCATTAAACTCAATTCATGTGCTCCTGAATCAATAAAGAAAATTAGTTAACAAGATAATCACATTGCTGCTATTTAACTCAAAAATCAACAAAGGTAAACATTCTACATGATGCATTCAGAAAATAAGCTTACAAAATGATATAAGAAAATTCTACTTAAAAACATAAAAGAACCTTACTACTTGAGGGGGCCCTCCACAAGCAGATGGTCACGAGATCCAATTGAACAATCAACCATGCATCAAAACAAGAAGGATTCTTTATAATGAATTGAAAACAGAGTTTTAATTCTCACTGTCGCATAATAAAATCATTGTGTTTATGCTTGCTTACGAAGCCTTTTTATAAAGCCCGTATCATTAAATGTTCAAAGCTTCATGCCTAGCTTCACTTAACAAAATACTAAAATTAACTATGAAAGATATCATAATGAAATTCGCTAACGAATTTCTATTAACAAAGTAAATAGTTAGGCGTATATATCGTTCCTCACTCGCTTGTGTAGTTGACATAGTTGACTTTTTCCTTTGACCACGTAATTGGAAGCTTCCTTGATTGATTTGGTTCATGAAGGTAGGAAGGAATTGTGGAGTGCATTTATCTCTATCTTCCCATATATTTCTCACTCCATGTTGCACCTTAGAACCTCTGAAACAATGGACTTAGCCGCAGAATCAGGCATTAGTTGTAGAATCATCCCAATCCAATAGCTAAAACAAATATTAGACTAATAATAAAGAACATTATTAACTTATGAAATACAAGACTTTTATATACCTACCATGCCATAGATTCTATGATTTTTTGCCCATTGAGTGATTATGATGATAAAAAAGGAGTAGAATAGGTGGAAAAAGGGTGTCAAAAAGAAGAAATTATGAGGTTGCATAATTCACTCTACTTTCCTTCCCCAAAAGTACTAAAACTAAACTTGTGTCGTTTCAATGTCAATCATAAGCTATGGTTGAACACTAGGCCTAGTCCACTCTAGACCATTGCAACTCAACTCTGCAAGTGTCCTCATCCTCCTAGGTCAAACACCTCATATGCACATGGAACCATAGACAGATGTGCAACTCCATAACCCAATGAAGATACTAAATCACAATTAACCTACCATCAGACAGAGCTACATCGTTCATGCCAAAGCGCTCCTTTCCAAGGCACCTAGACTATCTCAACATACTTTGACAGTGCAATGAAATTCCATCATTAGCAAACTTCCATACAATATGCTATTGTGCACTGATTTCTCCACCAATCCACTAGAAATCCCATGCTATCTTGTCACCAAAAAAATCAATACCACATATCCATGTTCACTTCTGGACCTTCTTCTCCATGTCTAGGAAACATTGCTGCTTCTTGAAACAATTTCACAACTCCCTCCTAGAGCCGACCCTAGTGCACACTCTAATCTAGATGCCCTTCAAATTAGCTTTGATACCAAGTTGAAATTTCCTTTCACCCTGTTATCACTCAAATTTTCCCAAAAGTTGTAAGAAGGGGAAAGGGGCCCGAGGTAACCACAAACCAATCTTTTAGATACAGATTCTAGCCAATCTGTATCCAGAGAGGGCTCTCTCTTTAAGTTTTAGATTTGTTTTGAAAGATATTAGGCTAGTTGTGAAGTTTAGGAGTTTTGTTTGAGTTTGGGTGGTGAGATTCAATAGTGGAGGGGTAGGACTGACTAGTTTAGGCCATTGGGCTAATGGAGTCAAAGAAGATGGCTTAACTGGGTTAGGTTTCTTAACAAAGGATGGTTTTACAGAGCAAGATGGTCAAACAGGGAACAAACAAAGATTTGGGATAAATGGAATGATTTCAAAATGGGTGAAGAGCAGTTAAGAATCCTTCAACCTATTTGAAAAAGGGAACTTGAATTGATTACTAATAAAGAGCAATTAAGTATTCTTTAAGTAATAATCAAAGTGAATGAAATAGAAAACAGGAGCAATCAAGGTTTCACTATTTATTCTAATTCAGAAGAAAACATAGAGAATAATAACGATTGAAAACAGATTGCAAACACGCATTTTCCGAATTACTCTTTTTCGTTTACCATTCGGATATGAAACATAGATGATATAAGAAACAAGGAAAACTTTAAAACACAGGGTATAGAGAAATTATTGATCCGGTGTTTGATTCAAGAAATCTGTGGAAAGTCCCCTGCATCAATTCTTTATCCATCAAACCATACAAAAGTTTGGTCCAATAAGCACTTTATTCCAAAATAACCAATATTACAGCAGTGTATATGAATACACCCCTAATACTCCAACTGAGGGGGTATTTATACAAAAAAATTTGCAAAAAATATCTCATAACAGATTGATATATTCTAGGATGACTAAGAATAAGTTACAAGAAAATAGAGACAACTAGTCTCGAAGATAGGATAAAGGTAAACTGATGTTGTGCTGTTCCTTTTCTTGCTGAGTGTGCTGGAGACATGCCCTATGATTTGGCTTGCTGCTATCTTCTTTAGTAACTCTGTGTTGGCTGCCCTATTTTGACTGATACTCTTTACCTATTCTGATACATTTCGACCTGTTTGATCCCTGTTCATCTTTGTTCATCTTACTATGGTAAATAGCCCAAAATTTACATTTTACTACAGATAAATTTACAAAATTTTTAACATGTCTTCCCACCATTTTTGCTTTGGCAATTTGTGCTTCTGAAGTTTCCTTAGGGTCTCAGCAGTTTCTATATACCTGAAAAAGGTAGGCTGGATTGGGAACAAGTGCTTTATCTCATGCTCAACATAGAATAATTTCTCTAAGTTGTCATAGAGAACTCGACCTGTGGGGAGTGCTTTTATTCCTGATGCACTTATTGATGAACTAGCTTGATTGCCAGCATACTTATTCAATTTATCTATATAATCTATATGTTTCATTAATCTATCATTAATCACCAAAGGACTTGGTAGCCCTTTATTATGCAAAATAGTGAACTTCTCCATAAAAGAATTAATTTCCACCTGCATATCTTGACATCTTCTCTCTAAATTCTGCATCAAAGTTTTTATGGTTAGCACCCTTTTGATTTCCAAAATAGTTTCTATCCTTTCTGAGATGCCAATTTCTTCCAGTTGTTCCTTATTTCTGTTATTCAAAAAGTGTATAAGCCGCTTGGCTTCATCTGGCATTTGTCCTAACAAAGCTCTTGTCTTTTGAATTTCTCCCTGTGCCGCTTTCACTAGATCAATCTGTTCAAAGATCAGTTGGATGGATGACCAAACATCATTTATAGATTGAGTGATGTTGGCCCAAAGAATTTTCTTGATCTATGCCAAAGGCTTGTCAAAAGTAAGATGTTTTTCTAATGATTTCACTTTATTTTCTAAAGCTTTAATCTCCCTTGTTTTTTCTACAACATTTATTTTTGAGAGATCATAATTTCTTTCTACCTTAGCCAACTGTTCTTTTACCTGTTTTAATTCTGAAACTTGTAGTCTCATGTCTTCCATTTCCTTTATCAGCTCTTCTGTGCTCAAATTGGCACTGCTGCCTAGTGTTGTTCTTGCTGTTGCTGTACCTGTGACCACCTCTGCTGTGGCTGCTGGGATGTTTGGGGTTAAGACTGTCCCAAGTGTAGAGGGGACTGTTGTTGAGACTATTGGTATTACCTCAGGAGGTTGAGAGGTCGACTCTCCCTGCTTGTCTTTCAGTGCATTTTCTAACGCCTGCTCTGTATCATTCAATCTTTCATTGAGTTTCAAGAGTAGGTCCATCATCTCTTCTTCAGATCTCTGTTTTATAACCTCAACAGTCTATGGATGCCTTGAAGGGGGTAGCTTTAGCTGTTTCCTCAGGGAAAAAATGTCTTTTTCTTTTTTCTTGATCAGTGCTTCTATACCTTTAGCATCTTTGGGATCATGTCCCAATCTAATGATGATTTCTTCTAATGATTTTATTTTGTTATCCTTGGCCAGGGAGGAGGCTTTCTCCAAGTGCAGTTGGGCAGTTGTATTATCCAAGGAATTTTGTAGCTTGTGGGCCATCATTGCTTTACCAGCTAATGTGGAATAGACCATTTCTCTAGTTTGCTTGTGAAGTTCAATTTGATCCATAGGATGAATATCCTTGGCAAAGACCTCCAAATTAGTTTTGATGTAATCTGCTACTGACTGAGGTTGTTGCACCTTTGGCTTGAAGTAACTCATTATCATCTTGCCCTCTTTAATGTCATAGGCTGACATTAGTCTTTGTTGATTCGTGGGGGCAATTTTTAAATATTTATAATATATTTGAAGCCTCACTAGGTCATTCCTGGCCTTTATTTCTGTGAATGTCTTCTTGATATCTAAGGCCTCTTTATTTTGTGGCATGAGGGATGATACTTCGGCATTCTATTGTCTTTCTAGCTCTTGCCTTTGTGAGATAGTGGATGTTCCTCCCAATGGAAAATTTTGCTGGCTAACTGCTCTTTCTTCTCTTTGGCTGTCTGTAGTCTCTTCAACTATTTCCTCTTCTAACAAAGGGTTCAGTATTTGCCTTTTTTTCCCAGGCTGTCCTGTAGGTCCACTTGCAGGGGTAGTGGTTTCCCTGTCCCTCTTTTTATTTCTTTCCTCATTTAGAGTAGCTTCCAAAACTGGACTTTCTGCTACATTGGTTTGAGCTGGAGGAGTTGACACTTGACCCTGTTCTTTGGAAATTCCAGGCTGATCTGACATTGTAGGCTGTTCTGTGGTCTCTACTTCCTTGCATTTGGATGTTTCTGTGGCTGGTATGTTGACTTCCTGTGGAGGCTATTGTGAGTTTCTAGCAGTGCATGCACTAATTGTTGATTTTTGAGACAGCTTGAATGATACCTGCCCAAAAGAATCCAAGTCAAGGGTTTTCTCAAGATCTCTCATAACATTTTCTATATTGACTTGCTCACTAACATCTTCTACTAGGGTCCCCTTTATCCATTCATCCAAGTTTGCAAATTGCTCAATTTTTGGGATCCTATGGTGAATATATGGGGATAACCTGTTCTTCATCCTTTTGTCAAATATAAAAATGTTGGGGTCATATGGTACCCACCTAAAACTCTTTCGTAATCTAAGGTGATCTTCTAAAAAAATTTCAGCCTCTTTCCATGCATCCCTAGTGTTGATGACAAAAGGGCCTAGTTGGTTCTTAATTCTTAGCTGAGATTTCTTCTTGGCACCACAAAAATGGACTAAATCTGCATTTATGATCTGCCTGAAATACTCCAATGCAAATAATCTCATGAGAACATACTTGGGTAACTTAAAAGGGCAAAGTTCACACCCATACATCCTGATTTCTGTGTGATTTTTATACAAGTACCAGTCACCTATCTTGTACTGCTTAGAGAGCTAGAGAATCTTTTTCATATTACCATTGGTCCTAGGAGGGGAAACTCATGTCAACGGAGTGGTTGCTAGATGTACAAATAGGTCAATGAACTCACTATAAGTGTAAGGGGACTCACTAGTATTATGAAAGATTCGACTGCAAAAGATAACAAACCTTGGATTTCCTTTGGTTTCAAGTTTCTTGATAGGGAAAGGAAAGTTATCTGACTGATAATATAACATAAGATGGTATATGAAAGAGGTGTATTTGAAGACTCCTTCTCTTTCCAAATTCAGCAATTGGTCATGGATTTTGTTGGCAATATAGGAGGCATAGTCATATCTGACAGCAGGGGGCTGTCCTGGAGTAAAGATTGATAGTAACACTAGGGTGATATCATCAACATATTCACTAGAGTTAAATCCCATAATCAGGGATATCATATCAACAATGAGTCTTCCAGTTTCAGTGAAGAAAGTCTGCAGATAAGGAGGTGAACGTTTGGGCTGGTGCTTTGGTAACATGAAGGTTTGAGCAATATGATTCACTTCTGATTTGGATAACTGAGATGATTTTTCAAGTAAATATGCCATGGAAATAGGAGTGACGGGTTGACTGGAGTGGAACTGCAACATTTCATTGATGGATTGAGCAGTTATGGGAAAAAGGACTATTTGGCTTGGGGACATAACAACGCTATGGTTAGGATCATAATTAGCACAACATTCATGAATTATGTCTAGGAAAACATGGACTGAGGGGAGGAAATGCATGGGAAGGTTAGATTCCCATAGTCCAAAAATGTTAGACTTATTCAGATAACTATCTCTAGCTTCAAAGAATACTTGAAGATGGTTCTTATCACTAGATAAGTCTTTTATATGAAAATATTTATCGGCCAGAGGTAGATAATCTAAGTCTTTGTGAGGAGCGTTCATGGGTGCGACATTCAGGGCTATAGGGGTTTCCATCTTTGGTTCTTGTGGATTCAAAAATGGAATTGGGGGTATTCTATGGAAAATAGACAAGACAACAGGTTGGGAACTTTATATGGCAGACAAAGATTGGACTAGAACTGAATTTGGCCTTTTCTTGTAGAATTTTTAGTAGAAAACCAAAATTATAGGGTTTTAGTGTAGATTGGATAAATACCTGTAACAAGGACGTGAACAGTGCCAAGAGGAAGGATAATAGGTTTTGGGCTGCATCGTTGCAAGTTTCTTAAGCAGGTGGTGGTCTGAAAACTCGAACAATTGACTTGGACGTTGTTTTGCATGGGAGCACGAGTCATAGTGTATAACAATGAAAATGACATTTTGTTCATTTATTTAACAAAATCAAGGTTTTTTGGGATTATCGGGTGACTGACATAGGCGGAGAAATGACGTTTTGTCGCTTTATGGAGAGCGGTTAGTGGTATGGGATCGCACCTCTTTTGGAGTTAAGCGGTATTGGGCGGAGGGCGAGCGATCACATCGAATGCATGACGCGTGGAAGAGGTACGGGTGGAAAACCGCCTGGTGATCGCAAGTTAAAGCGCGGTCACCTAGGGGGGCATGATATTGATATCGACTGTTGGATGATGAAGGAATGATCGGACGGCGGGCGGATGAGGGATACGGCGGGGCTTTACTGCGGTGGCCCCAGTATAATTAATAGCTCATTAACTATATCGGGGTGATCACGAATGGATAGGTAGGTTATTAATTAACCAAGAGGGTTAACTAATCCCGTTTGTGCGGCGGGGAATTAAGGTTCTTAATGAATTACGGATTAATTCATTAATCATTTTTTAATCACTGATTATGGTTGTATTCAACTGGGGGCGGGATATATAACATGTTGGGAATATTTAATATATTAAATAATACGGGAAGGAGTGGAACTTTTATTTGGGATTTATATAATATGTGTTAAAAGTTAATATGACATAAAAATGAGATGAGCGCTAAGTAAAACATTAAAGAGTATATTCAATTTAGGCTAAAGATAAAAAGGGGTTTCTTATGTGATATTGTTCATTGTTCCTAAGTAAAATAGGATTTTACTTAGGAAAACATTATGAAATCAAATGTATGGTTTATGGATGATACTAAGTACTTAGGATTTTTGAATTACTGGGCCGAGGGTCTGATCCCTCCAAAAGTCAGAGAAATGCTCTAAGCCCCTTTAATTCTCAAAGACCTTAATACTTTAGAGGGAATTAGTGAATGGAAGTTAGTTATTTGACCTTGTCTTGCTTGAATTGCATCAAGTGTAATGTCTGCCTTGCACTTGTGATAAAAGTAAAACTTAACACATTTAGAGACACTATCCATCACAAGTATTTCTGCAACACCATCTACTTACCCTACCTACTTAGCTTGGCAGTTTTTCCTTCTTTATTTGGGTGCACTTAGACTGGCAAACCCTTATCAATCTTCTTTTTCTTTTACATGGCAAGCCTACCTAAGTCTGCACTTATTACATCCAAGGGCTCATATTAGACTGTTGAGCTTCTTTTTATTTACTCTACCTATCTACTTATCTGCCAAGATTACACTGTTTGGTCAATATTTATTCTCTATTCTACAACATGAAATTCAAATATGAACTAGCCAAGCTTAAGCTTTTTGACTATTCATCAATTGTGGCATAAGTTAACAAGCTGCACATAATTGTTTATTACAAAAAATGAAAAAGTAGTGGCATTTAGACTTGCACACTTTCCTGGTCTTTCTTTGTTTGGGGTTCATTTCTTTCACTTTTTTGACCATTTTATTCTTTTCACCCTTTGATTTTTCTTTTAGGGTATACCCTCTTTACATTTTTTTTAAATTTTTTGATTTTTTGGAAATATGGAAAACCTTTGCAACAAGGAAAGGTATGAACATATTACAAAGCTCATCAAGTCAATCATGAAATATGACACCTATTGGTATAGGAGCATAACACACCCTAGGTCTGGTCTATGACTTAACTAGTAACATAAGAACACTA
The DNA here is from genome assembly GCA_000404065.3 of Pinus taeda. Taxonomy (NCBI): domain Eukaryota; kingdom Viridiplantae; phylum Streptophyta; class Pinopsida; order Pinales; family Pinaceae; genus Pinus; species Pinus taeda. The sequence goes on from APFE031108281.1 coordinate 72,795, forward strand.
CAGATGCCAAACCAAAAATATACTTTCAAAGCAAGATATGACAACAAACAAATCAATAACAATACACAAGATTTATGGCCCAAAATCATGTTCCTTATTATTCCACCAACAAGAAAACCATATGGATCCCTTATAAGGGATCATGCCCCTTAAAAAACCACATTACAAAGCTATAGTGCAATCAGTCCTTTAATTGATACAACCTAGGGCTGAGACCTAGTCCATATGGTCCTCATCTGGCCACCATACAAATATAATAAAAATACAACCAACAAGCATTTGACTCACCAGGGTTGGTTCCTTTAGCCTTCAGTTCTCACACGAGCCTTATTGTACCTTTCTTTCAGCCTTACCAATCCTTCGGTAGGAATCCTCAGCCTATGTCCATCCCAATATCATCTCTCCTCCACTGCAGCTACAACCCTTAGTCTACTAGATCAACCCTACAACCACCAACAAACTGCACTTGGCCTCCTCCTTGACTTCTGTCCAACCAATCTAGGAAATTCTAGGCCTTGGCTACCCTATTGTAGGCCTTGGCCTACCCTCAACAACCCTCAAACTCCTTTTGATCAGACCTTATCCAACCTTCCTTCACCTCTAAGGTTCTCACCATTTCTATCCAAGCCTCATCCTCTCTTTTCCTTCTCTACTCTCGAATTGTTCCTTTCGTCTTGTGCCCCCATCGTCGAGACGTGACCCTCGACCCTTTGTCCACCATAGCTAGGAACTCAACTCATCCTCCTTCATGGGAACTATGGTCTCTTTCTAGCTAAATCTTGGCATGTGAAAAACCTCCAACTACGTCTTACTTAGCTTTTAAGCACATAAAAACATCCATAGAACTCAACCCTCCTCCTAACAACTGAGGTTAGGGAAAACAAACCCTTTCTTCTTTAGATAAGAATTTGGACTCACATAACTTATGCCTCTAGCAGACTTTGGCTCCCCTTCTAGGGGCTCTCGCCTCACAAATGAAGTCACATCTCACTTGTGACATAATTAGCCTATCCTTTGGCCTTCTATTTATACCTTTCCATAGGTCACTTAAGGAACCCCTTATTCATTTAACATTTCCCACTCAATAAGTTATCATTAAATTAGAATATAAAATTCATTTACTTGGGTTCTAAGCCCACTCCACTGGGTCAAAACGAAAATTCTTTGGTATCTTCTTAGGCTTTGTCATCTCAAAGATTCTTTTTAAACTGCACAAATTTCAACACCAGGAACAAAAATTTCCATTTGGAGCTGCATTGGAGGTAAATTATTCTCACAATGTCTATTTTAGGAAAAACTAAGTTTATTTGTAATGTTAAGAGATTCAATCCTTTGGAATTTGAATTCTAGTGTGAAGTTGAACTGAGAACCATGAGGAGTGACCCTTTGGGAAGAGAATTCAATTTCTTAGCAATTATTTTGGATATTATGAAGTACGAAACTTAAGTATGATATGAACATACCCAACTTGAAGGTAGGTTGTGAATGGTGGTAGTTAACCTTTGGTGTTAATATTTGCAATGGGATGATGTGTCAGACAAATTATGAACTTAACAAGTGAACTATGCTAGTTCATAGGGAACGTGATGCATTGGTACATTCAGAATTACATCATATTCTAAGATGCATTAGCCAAGGTATGCATATTTTATGATATTGGAAGTATTTGAACCCAAGTGATGAAATCCCATAGTAGAAAGGTATACCCAACCAATGTTTTTAGTTAATGTGAATGTATGTAAGCACAAGAGTTATGTATGTTATGTTTTCCATTGTAGATAAAGAGATTGTGAGATCCAGTGATATTTTCAAAATTCTGGTACCATTGTGTAATGGTTATGTAGATTGGATAGTGAGATGAATTTTAATTTCTTGTAGCTCACACAGTTGTAGGAACTTGCTATAACCATATTAGGGGATTTAGTTTGAGTAGGGGATTTGTGTGAGTTTAGAGGGAATGATTGGTGGTATCATTAATAACCAACAAGTAATTTTGTAGGAATCACTTTTGAAACCCTCTCAATCAACCATTTTGGGTTCCATTTGAGCCACCTCTTGACACATCGAGAAATCCCTGCACGCATGGCCATATTCATGGCATATATGACAACAAAAAGGGACATGTTCATAATCCAGATTTTGGTTCTAGGTTTCATCTTGGTGTGTGATTTCAATAGGCTCTAGTAGTGGCTGAGAAATTGATTTGGAATTTATCCAGGACAAAGAATTAAAGGTATTACAGACTCATGTGCATTGATGTGACTATGTTACTTATGCAACGGATTGATAAGGTTGCTAGAATACATAGACACTGAGGCAATCAGAGAAAACATAACAGTCAAACATGTAAAAAAAACAAGTTTAATAAGGAGTTCACCCAATGCTACTGGGCTATGTCTCCTGGTTCAGCCTTTCAGTGGTGGCCTCTCTATTATGTTTTCAAGCAGAGTTTTTACAACAGTGAGCTCGATTCGAGACTCACTAAATAGAATGAAGTCAGTAGGAATGGAGTGCACAGACTCTCCTTACTGAAACTCGACCTCTGAGGGTCACAATAGTATGATAGGCTTATGTCGAGGAGTTTGATTGAACCTCTCAAGCCTTCAATGGAGTACACAAACTCTCTGACTCTCCTTGGATTTGTCTGGCTTGATGCTACCTTCACGCCAGCTCGGCTTCTACTCTCTATTCTCTGTTGTTAGCTTCCTGCATCTAGCTAACTCTTGTTTGCCTCTCTTTGTGTTTTTTTTCTGCTTCTGTCAGGTCACAACTTTAAAGCTATTTTGTTCTTTTGACTGTTCATTTCCACTTCCCAGACTTCTAGTTTCCTTACCTTTGTCCGTTCAAATTCCTCTGTTCTGCATCATCATCACTAGGTAACGCCTCGCAGGGAGGTCGCCACCTATTTCCCAATGAACTGGGTGTCAAATTCCATGAATCATTTTTGAATGGTTGTTAATTCTGTTTGCTTCAAGATCGCCCACGAATCATGAATCGTTTGCCAACTCATCATCCACGTCGAATTTCAAATCCCCTGTCATATTGCTTTTTGACCTGTCAAATCCAGTCAGTCATCGGGACGTATCTCCGCCGTTGATCTGGGCCCCCCAGATCCTACGATCGTCCTTCATATCAGGCGGACAAGTCACACGATGTTTACCCGTCCGCTGCAGGCAGTTTTCTCTCTCATCCACCAGACGCGTGTTGCTCGATGTGTGGCATCGGGCGGGACTCAGTCAAAACTGCTTACCACCTTAAGGCCTTCTGATATCCTGCTAGTTTGTGGAATCCCGCGCTATGAAGCCGAATGCGTTACTTTTCTGAATTTTATAGTGATTTCGGGTCCGGGCACTTCGAGGCTTTCCTTTACTGAGGGGGACGCCCTGCGATACGCGATTAGCGCTTTAGCGCTAATCGCGTATCAGAAACCATCCCTGTTTCTTGATTTTGTAGATTTTTATAGAAATTTTCCTACAAATTAGCTAGCTTTGACACCATGTAGAACTTTTTCTACAAATCAGCTAGCTCTGATACCATGTAGAAATTTCCCACCTGTAGATTAGCCTGGTAATGCAATGTACTAAAGCAAAACACTTGATCTACTTCTACAAACAATTTAGCGGAAGCTTAATCAACCATGAGCAACATCAATAAGAACACATATAACTGATA
>APFE031108281.1:81164-92255 GCA_000404065.3 Pinus taeda
AACTTCTTTACAATTGCTTCAGAAATTAAATTTACTTGTGAGCCACTATCAAACAAAGTATCAATCTTTTGATGATTGGAAATAACTCGAATATGAAAAAGATCATGTCTTTTTCTCTCATTTTCTTCATTATCAGTAGATTGTGTAGAATTACTAGTAGATGCTTCATAATTTTTACCTTTATACCTGTGGCTACGATTGTTGCTTCATCTCTTGAGTCTGACCCCAAATCCTTTTGAATAGCTGCAACAGTCTTCTTCTTCTTGCCCTCGAAATTCTTAGGTTTCAGCTCTAGATGCAGAATCCAACAGTGTTCATGATCATGCCCATCCTTCTTACAGTGAGTGCATGAAGACTTGCTTTTCTGTACAGTGTTTGTCTTCCTCTCTTTCCATTTCTATTTTCTTTTCTCCTTATTTTTGCTTGCAGTGGGTTTGGATGATCCCCCAACTTTTGGGTTCCCATTTTTACCTCTAGCTTCTAGATGCGTAGCCTGAATGGATACCTCATCTATGCTGGTGGGATTAAACATGAGGATAGTGTACCTCATGTAGCTATGTAGACCACCTATATACTTCAATAGAGTCTCAGGTGAGTCTAAAGAAATTCCTAAAATCAAAGTTCTTTTCCTAAATTCTTGGGTGTAACCTTATACACTTTGCCCTTTTAGTTGTCAAAGAGTTTGCCAGCTCATCATGGCTTGCTACATGTAGGCTAGTGGATATAATTTTTTTTTAATTGCAGAAACAAATTCACTCTAGACAGAAAGAATCTTACCATGCTTCTTCATGTCAACTTGTGTCCTGCCTTCGCACCATACCAAGGCAGTGCCTCCAAGGCGTAGGCTAGCTAGCTGAATCTTACTCTTGTCTCAGTCAATGCTCTGCACTCTACAATAAACATCAATCTTTTTTATCCAATTATCCAGCTTCTCTGCATTCAACTCTCCATCATATATTGGTAAATCAAATTTAACATCTAATTTAATCAAAGACGTCTTCTTTTTATTTTCAAGGCTATTAGGAGGTATGAGAAATTTTTCTTCTTTCCCTTTGCCTTTAGAGTGGTCATGTAGGAGAGATTCTTCTACTCCTTTGTCTTGTTTGGAGTTTGATGAATCTTCATCTCTATTTTTTTTAAATTCCCTATACATTTCCTCCACCATGGATCTCATGGTCATAAAACTATCCATGAACTGGGGGTTTGATTCCAAGAGATTTTCTTCTGACATTTTCCTCTTAGAATAGACTCTTCCAATTTCCGGGTTAGTTTTAGCCAAATCCCCTTCTCCTAATTTAAGCTTTGATCTAGTTAGCATTCAGCAACAAGATCCAGTACAAGCTTGTCTAACCTTAGTAACCTTGAGCTTTAATACCACTTGATCTAGAATTTATCCAGGACAAAGAATTAAAGTTATTACAGATTCATGTTCATGGATATGCTTATGTTACTTATGCAACGGATTGATAATATTTCTAGAATACATAGACACTAAGGCAATAAAAAAAAAACATAATAGTCAAACGTGTAAACAAAACAAGTTTAATAAGGAGTTCACCCAATGCTCCTAGGCTACGTCTCCTGGTCCAGCCTTTCAGTGGTGTCCTCTCTATTATGTTTTCAAGCAGAGTGTTTACAATAGTGAGCTCGATTCGAGACTCACTAAACAGAATGAAGTCAGTAGGAATGGAGTGCACAGACTCTCCTTACTGAAACTCGACCTCTGAGGGTCACAGTAGTATGATAGGCTTATGCTGAGGAGTTTGCTTGTACCTCTCAAGCCTTCAATGGAGTACACAGATTCTCTGACTCTCTCTAGCTCTGTTTGGATCGATGCTGTGTTCAAGTAAGCTAGGCTTCTACTCTCTATTCTCTGCTATTAGCTTCCTATGTCTAGCTAACTCTTGTGTACCTCTCTGTGTGTTTTTTTTTCCTGCTTCTGTCAGGTCACGGCTTTAAAGCCAGTCTATTATTTTGACTGTTCGTTTCCACTTCCTGACCTTCTAGTTTCCTTACCTCTATCCGTTCAAATTCCTCTACTCTGCGTCATCATCACTGGGTAACGCCTCGCAGGGAGGTCACCACCTGTTTCCCAATGAACTAGGTGTCAGATTCCTTGAATCATTTTTGAATGGCCGTTAATTTCGTTTTCTTCAAGATCACCCGCAAATCATGAATTGTTTGCCAACTCATCATCCACGCTGGACTTCAAATCTCCTGTCATCTTGCTTTTTGACTTGTCAAATATGGCCAGTCATTGGGATGTATCTCTGCCATTGATCTGGCCCCCCGAGATCCTATGGTCGTCCTTCATATCGGGCAGACAAGTCGCACGATGTTTACCCATTCGATGCAGGCGATTTTCTATCTCTTCTGCCCGACGCGTGTCACTCGATGTGTGGCATTGGGTGGGACTCAGCCAAAACTGCTTACCACCTCGAGGCCTTCCGATATCCCGCCGGTTTGTGGAATCCTGCGTTATGGAACCGAATGCGTTAATTTTCCGAATTTTATAGTGATTTCGGGTCTCGGTGCTTTGGGGCTTTCCTTCACTGAGTGGGACACCCTGTTTAGCACTAATCGCATATCAGAAACCACCCCCTGTTTCTTGATTTGGCCTCCGGTTTTGCCAGTTTGTGCCAGTGCGCATTACCATGGGCCAATGTTCTGCGCGCTTGACCGAGGGTCCTCATTGCTCTGCTCTGGCCACAACTGCAAATGTTACAAGGATTCCTTCTGACAGCTTTGATTTTTCTAGGACTTGAATCTTTGGCATAATTTGAAACAGTCATGAAAACTTAGAGAGTGTTCTAGGATCCAATTTGGATAAGAAATATTCATGTAGAAACATATTCTGGCATATGAGGTATATCTTCCTCGTCTTGTGATCTTTAATATTTTTACAAAAGAGCCCATCTAGTTACCACTTCCTTCAAGAATCTCAAGATCCCAAAATTCTTTGGGAAAAGAGAACAACCTCATCCATACCGAGGCTACTAGAAATTGTTCCTTTTTAGAGTTGTAGTGTTTCTCTCAAAAAAACATAAATACACTAGCACTATTATAAAAGTAAGGATCGTTTTCAAAAAATTTAGCCCTATCATCCATGCTTGTGAAGGTGACTGTAAATAAGTCTTTTGTTCCTAATTCTAGATCAATTTGACCTTTTTATTTCCATTCATTGTAGATCCATCTTACTGGGCCTCTCTCAGAAGTTCATATTCCTATGAACTTGCATATAAGGGCATGGTCTTTCATATATTTTCGATATCATTCTAGTTTATAGGGTCTTACCTCAAATTTGGGATTCATTGTGGCTCTAGGCAGGCATTGAATTTTGAATTTATTTTTCCATTGTGCTCCAGGAGGAACATTATCATGGGGGCTTCACTCAATGAATCTCTAACATGTCATGTGTGTTTGTGGCATACTAAACAATACCCTTAGGTTGACTACATATTGGAAAATACCTCTAAAAATCACATTATTTAACCCCCTACCAATATGAACCCAATACACCTTCCCAATTTATAAAACCCATACTTTCACTAGATATTGTAGGTGTTTTTTTCATTATGATTTTTTATACCCCTTTATTTTTTTCATTAACTTTGAGCTCCATTTTTTATACCTGCCAATATAAAACCCTTTACCCCCTATTATATGACCAATATATTATATCAATTTTTCCTTAATATATATCCCCCAATATGAGTGCATGCGGTATATTATTTCTCCCCTAGTGAAGCCCCAATGAATATTCTCCCTTGGTTCCGCTCCTCCATTCTAGGTTTTAAATCCTTCCTCCTCTATAACATGAAGCAAGTTCTCTCCAATCACAACCTTTTCTTAGGAGGGGCTTACACCCCTCCCCATGTGAGCACTCATGTGCTAGGTCAGATGCAACAATCATGGTGGTGTCTAAGTCTAAGACATATCCTATAAGAGACTACACAATTTGTAGAGGTTTGTAGGCTTTTTAGACTATGTTGCAAGGGATAAAACCTAGCCCATGATGCATCTCATACATCATGCATATTATAAAAAAAAAAATAAAGGAATCTTTTTTATTTATAAAATATAAAATATATAAAAACTTTATTCTGCTTTGCAAATTATAGGGTTTATTTTACATAATCGTTTATGGTTAGCTCTGCGAGAGGGGGCTCCTCCCCCTCCTTTAGCTAGATTGTTTCATGAGTTCATAATGAGTCCACATATACAAGTATTCCCCATAAATATCCTCATCTTTGACAGACTTTTCATAAAGTAGCTGGACGAAGTGGGGTTTCTAGTTTTGCAGCAAACCATCCACTGGGTGCATCGTGGAAAATTAGAAATCTAGGGCATTTCCTGCCAATAGTAGTACAAGGTCCAAATACAAGGTTAAATATAGTAATATCACAAATATATCTAATATATGCAAGATCACAATTTGATATGTAAATTTGTTGAATTATGGCCTTATGAAAAGGACTTAATTTGGTGGATCCAAAATAAATGGAACCCCTAGGGTTAAATATAATTGGAGTTAATGGGTAAAGGATTTTTTAGCAATCATTTTCTTTAGACTAGAAGATAGATTGCAATTTTTTCAAGGAGGGCTATATTTTTCCAACACAGGGATATTCATGTGATTATGATAGGAGAAATATAATCTAGAGAAGGAGGATTTCCTTGTAGCCTCGATGTGGATCCATCTATTTTCTCTTTCGAAGGAATATTGGGAGGAGGAAACCCTTGAAGATATCGACAATTCCATCAGAAACTTTGTCAAAGTATAAAAGGTTACCAATATAGGGAAGTACACTTTATATGCATGGATGTTTTTTTACATGAATATCACCTAGCCTCTCCATTAGCCTCCATCAATATTCACTATCAGGATATTGTTTGGAAGATGTCTCTAGATTATGAATAAGTCCCCTTTAGATGTAGATGTTGTCATGAATATGGTCATGCTATTAGGGATTTTCCTGTGAATACCATGGGCTTGTTTGATGAAAATTCTTTTCAAAAAGAGCCAGTTGATTCAGGAGAAGATCCCCAAAGAAGAAGAAATTTAAGTCCCGAGGAAACGTAAAATCTTGACTAGATCCCTAGATCTGAAAATAGGTTTGACTCTCTCTCCTATCTCTAAGACGCTTTAGAGTAAATCAACATTCAATCAAGCATGAAATCAGAAAAAGATAAATCCCATAACCCTACAAAGGATGTTGAAAGGTCTCTTCAAGAGCTCTAGCAAAATCCATTACCATAGGAAATGCTTAGCTCTCCTTCAGAAGAAGCTTAACTAGAATCCCTACCATAAGCTATGGATTTGGATGAACCATAATTGATTTCCCTTACATTACAATCGCATGGAAAATATGTGAAAGATGTGACAAATCATGAGGCTAGGATTTTGTATAAGGCCTATATTCAAAGCAAGCAATTGGGATCGAGTTCCTCACAGTCTGGTCTTACGGTTCAAACAATGGATTTCAAGGTGGTATCTAGGAAAGACAAAGAAGCCAAAACCGAGGTTACAAGATAAATAAGGCACAAATATAAGAAGATGATGCATGATTAGTTAACTCGAGAAAATTCATGCAAATGTCTTAAGCATTTCCCCTCTTGAAATATTGAATCCTCAAGGAGTTTTCTATGTTGTTATGATTAACATAGTGCTTGAATGTTAGTCTCGAGTATTTCATGGATTTTAGTCCTCTTTTGGAAATTCAAGCTATATGTAACTTAACAAATAATAATGATACATAACAATAGTATATTAATTAGGTAGATAAGCATGTCAATTTTGGAATAGTGCTTCCAGAATTTTAATTTGATTATCAATAATTAATATATGGTTTGTAGAGATTTAACTTCCATGGATTTTTCTAGAATATTCATAGTAGTATTCACAAATCAAAGGTTGAAATTTGTCTCCATAGTAGTTATGTTCTTTTTGTCCTTTAAATTAAATTGAGTAATTAAAAAAAATGTGACATGAATAAGTGTCATATAAAATGAGTTATAATTTTTTGGACATGTGGTATTGATATGACATGGTATTGGCTCAGGATATTGTAACAAAGTCTATTTGGAATTTGTAAATGGTAAAATAGAAAGTGAATATACATAGTTAAAAATCTATGACTTGTTTTTATAAACATATATATGTTTAATTAATATATTAGTTCTTTTTATGATTGTTGCACAAGAGGCGCTCTCTAACCCAGTATGTAAGAGATGTGAGATGTCGTCCTGTCCTATTATGTTATGTACACATTTTGATTCGGTCAAAATAAAATAAAATAAAAATAAATCTATGGTAAAATAAAATAAAATAAAAATAAAACTATGTTAAAATAAAAATTCTAATTTCTACATCTTATGATATTTTCATCTCAAAAGATTTTTTCCCTCTTGGCTAGGCTGGTTAGTAATAATAATTTAAAATAAAGTTATAATTTAGTTAATTTTTATGATTTTTCTAATTTTAGTAATTTGATATGTATCCTAAAACAAGTGTTTTAATAATTATAATGAAGAGATGTCTATTAACATTTTACAATCATTTAATTTATATAATTGCACTAATTTGTATTATCTTTACATTATGTTTATAGGGGAAAGGAGCCCAGATTGATCTCCTCAACTCCATCTAGCCTAAACATTTACCAGACTTCCATTACGAAACTTCTAGAGTTGGAAGCTTCGGCTCCATATTTAAAAAACCTTCCAAAAGAGGATCGACGCCACTGAGAAAGGGCTCAATCGATTTTATTGGTGCAAGGGACAGTTGTAATCCTTGCATATCAACATGAGGAGGATGCATGTCATTAGCGTCGGTCTTGTAAATTTGGATAAATAGAAGATTTTTGGGAAATGATGCAAAAGGGAATTGTTTTGCTCATGAAGAGGGACACAATGAGAGTTTCTTCATGATATGAAAGCATGTCAGCTACATTGTAGAGGTCCTCCAGGATCGTAGACAGGGAGTACAGGGACAGTGACAAAATCATGTGTAACAGATGCCCCCTAAAGCATGAAGCCCGAGCTAGAGTGAGGGGTCAAATGCTTTATAAGTGGAAGCGGGGAACCGGAGTGCGTCATCGGAAAACCTGCAAGCAAGAATAGATACATATACATCATTGAAAACTCTGAATAATAATACATGAATCGTGGTATGGACGCAGCCATCCAGAGAATGATCATGTAAACGGATCCAAGGCATGGGCACAACCATCCAACAGAAAGGATCATAACGAAACCAAGGTATGGTCGCAGCCATCCAATAATGAGAAGGATCACATATAACAACTCATGGTATGGATGCATCCATCCATCTAAAAGAGACATGTATTTTGACATGACCATGTCACATGGCCTCGCAACCTCGACTTGTGTAATATCTGCCGAGGGTCTTGCGCTCCAAACGACCTGATCAAAGCACAAATCCTAACATGCGAATGAATGTGTTGAAGTTGAACATGCTAAGAAGTCACTTGATTACTGGTCAATGATGTGAACTGTTAACAAGCGCGAGAGAAACCATAAATAATGACAATGGCTCTCAAGGTACTGGTAGCACAATTCATGGAATGTGAATAAAGGAACTAATGTCGAACACCCGTGAAATCACCCGATCGAAAGCTAATGTTTTGAACTTGTCATCGAGTGCGAAGAACTTACCATTAGGTCATGCAAGCTCTAAGGTACTGGAAGGAAGTCCCTTGGCCAGCTTCCTCGATAATGAGCTGAAGTCGATAGGAAGCGACCGTGTCGAAGGAGGGCCATCATGTGTCCCACATCATCGACATGAGACAAAGGGATACAAATGATGTTAGATGATACAGAGAATCTAGAGTAAGTGTAACTGCAGAGGGATTAACTCTTGAACATATCGGTGACATGATTTTGGAGTTTGGGAGCTTTTGGATCCATACGATCGGTGGTCATGATGATGTGACAAAGATCAAATGGAAGGAAAAAATGAACGGCCCAACCCAGGAAGGTCAATGATCAAAGGAGGATATCCCAACCTAACACAAAACATAAAGTGTCATGTTCAAGAGTGAGTTGCCGACACAACTGAAGGGGATAGCTTGTGCTCGCACCATAAGTTCATCCTTAGGATGAATTCACCCTAGTAAGTTTAATGAGCCCTAGGAAGGAGAAGCTCTCGTTTGTCATGGCAACAAATTCGATGTCGTTTAATGTTTTAGTGAGTCTGACAAAGGGGAAACTCAGTATCTTTTTCATATTCAGAGAGTTTGAAAAGGACACGGAAAAGAAAAATCCACATGGTCGCTTTTCATACATTTGTGTCTCTCAAGCCTGAAAAGGTAGAAAACAATACTTGAGAGAATCGCTTGACCATTTTAGTCAAGGAGTACCTTTTTCGTAAATAGTGCATCCCAACCCGAAAAGGGGTAAAAGTATACTGGGCACACGATGTTTCGTAGCCTTTAATGAGTTCAAAATGGCAAGAGCTTGATAATGTTTTCATGTTTAGAGAGTCAGAAAAGAGCTTGAAAGCAAACCCCCCATTTTATTCTCTTTTATGAGTCAAAAAGGGAAAAATACTTGGTGATATTTTCATTTGAGATTTTCGAGACGAGAAAAGTGCTGAAACACGACTCCAGTACCATCATCGACAATTCATCACCTGTCGCTGCACAAGAAAGGTAAAGGCATTATATAGGTTTGAGGCAAAAATAGGTCAAAAATACTCAAAAACCCTAATATTTCATGAAAAAATGAATAAAATGGAGCAAAAGTAATTATTTCTTACCATTTACCATTTTACCTTAGTGTGAAGAGCTTTTTACCCACTTGTGCCCTAATTCTTCTGGAGCAAATTGTAGGAGATCCGGGAGGTCATTTGCCGAGCTGTCAGTTGCAGGTAAGAGCCAAGATCTTAAGCTCCATTTTCATACATAATTTTCCTGTTTTTATCAAGTTTTTTGGTTTCATGGGGAGCTTTTGGCAAAAAAATTTCGCCCTTGGTCGATGCGATTTTCGGGCATGGAATCGCGCCGATCGGGGGTGGTTAAAACTGCCAATCACGCCATTGGTGCCACTGTTTTTAAAATAGTTGTGCCGATGCCCTGAGAAAAAAATTTACATGTTTCTTGCTCACTTCAGTCGTTTGAACCCAAATTTTTTCTAGCAAAGGATGATCATTGACTTGATTACATGGTTTTTGTAGGAAGAAATCGTGAAAAATGGTAGATTGGAAAGAACGTGAGCATGAGGATATTGATACTCAAGCAATAACTCATCCAAATTGCTTATGGGATCCTCAAATTCTTTCTTACACCAGGTATATAGGCCCAACCTGAGCTACTACAGTACCTGATTAGTCTCTGGGACATAAATGAGGAAATTTTCATCATTGGTGACCAAGAGCTGGAGTTCGAGACTTCAGACATTTATTTCATCATAAGAATGTCTCGAAGAGGGGAACTAGTCAACCTATATGGGTCGAGGCCGATTGGGGCAAGCATGACTATGCTACTTGCTGAACATTGCCCATAACCTCTCAATTCCAAAAGTGGCAAGATTGAGATCATGACCATTCAGGATCTTGTGTTGAGAGTGATACTATTGACTAGAACGCCCTGCTAGGTTGTCCCCGATTGCGAGGTGCATTGCTCGGTAGTTTGACGTCACTCCTTATCAGGAGAGAAGTGACAATGAGGAGGATATTGCGTGGAATCTCGAGGGTTTGACCCATGGGATCCAAGAGTATGCTCGGATGGGTGATGTCCCACGCTAGTACCAGAGGCATACGGTGGGGGTGTCAGATCGGATTCGCCGACCGCTGATTCACATATTTCGAGAAGTTACATGCTACAATGAGCATCATGCTGTTTAGTGCATAGGTATAGCATTCCATATTTTTTAGGCCTGCGAGCCACGGATGTATAAGGCATGCGAGCCACCGATGTATTTCGAACACACATATTATTTTTTGAGATTTTGATGTATGACAAACATTACCGACACACACACACACACACACACACACACAGATATATATATATGTGTTGTACTTCTTTTCTTACTATGGTACAAATGTTTTTGCTTTTGAGTTATTACATGTTTCGCAAATGTCTATCCAACACATAATTAGCTAATGCATCTGTTAATGTATTCATGTGTCAAGGAATATGATGATCTGTAGTGTAATCAGAATTTCTCTCTAGTAGACAAATACATAGATACATTCTCAATATCTGAGGGTATATGACGGAATATTGCCCATTGAGTTGAAGAACAACAAGCTATGAATCAAGGTTGACAACCAATTCTTGGATGCCAAGAGCAATAGCTTTTGACAATAATTCAATAACTGCGCTATACTTAGTAATGTTATTAGTTGTTCGACCTATACAGATACCTTGAAGATCAATCAACTCACCATGGGGGTCATAGATGGCCCATGCCGTGGATGATAGAATCTGGGTACTCCGGCAAGCACCATCAACGAAACCGACGTGAGGGGACACCGACATCTGCAAAGCAGGAAAAAACATAATAAGCAGAGAAGTTGCTTGCAAAATAACAGACCAAACCACATTGTACAAAAATGAATGACACACTATTGTACAAAAGTAACCATGCAAGATGACCTAAGCATAGTACTTTTTGAGAGAGTCCATGCTCGGACTCGGGTAATCAATCAGCATAGATGAACACTAGAGTTTTACCATTGACATGACGAGTAAGCATCGACTCGGCCAAATAATAGAGTAGAAATCATATAAGGCTTTGCTCCCATGCCCCCTAGGTGAGGGAGGGTTAGAGTCAGATGAAAACCGCATTGCATGAATGGGTAATCGGTAAAAACTCAACGAGGGAGAAAAAACCTGAATCCATGAAGAGATAAAGGTGCCTGCAGTTGACATATCTATACATTTATAAGAAGAGCTTCAGCGTAAATCACATGAAAAAGACATTTGTCGACGCGTTTCGAACCAACTAGTGTGGTTCATCGTCAGGATAATTCTCAATAACCATTAGTTTTATTCTAACGTTATTTATTTAAATAAATTACTTATGAGACTATTCATAGTACCTAATTTTGTTTAATTCTAGAAA
>APFE031108288.1:32568-50123 GCA_000404065.3 Pinus taeda
CCTGGACCCCCCCTGCAGCGAATATTTTACGAGCGGCGTTGCCGCCCCCATTTTGAACTAGGGTCCAATGTGGTGGTACTTTTGAATATAGAAGATAATAAGGCTCCACACCCAACAAATTTTTTGAAGGTGATATTTTGAAAACTACTTTTAAAATAGAAAAAATAGTCTATTTGAATCGGTAATTATGCCCTTTGGGAGTCATAATTCTCCTTCTAGTTTCAAGCGAGCATGAATGATATATCTAGGCCATTCATAGAATATTTTGTAATAGTATACTTAGATGATTTCCCAATTTTCAGTCAAAACTGGGTAGATCATGTAATGCATGTTTTTCTCTATGTGGTTCACAGACCTCAAACATCGGTGACCGCTATGTCCATGAAATATTTTTACCAAGTACATCCACCCAAAGGAATCACTTCTAGTCAGCTCAACCACGGAGCATGACCTTGAGAGTGTTAAGATAATTGAACCCATGACCTCTCAATAACAAAGGTGATTTAACGATGGGGAATCAACCAATTGAGCTAACCCTCGGGTCATAATTCATGTTAGGAAAGTATTAGATATTTTAAAAGATGTCAAAATGTGAATGTGTTGAAATATCTTTAGTTTATTTAAGATATATCGTAGTGTGTGGTGGGTTGAAAATTGAATATCCCTATAAATTTGAATCCATCATGAAATGGCCTAAGCCTAATAATGTAATAGAAGTTAGGATTTTCCTAGCAGTATTTTAGTATTGGAAGAAGTTTATTGCTAGATTTTCATTTATTGCATCTATTTTATATTCTTTGACAAGTACTAAGAAAGTGTTTTAGTGGGGAGGAAAACAACAAAAATCCTTCAAAATTTGAAAGAGAAGATTAGAAGAGCCCCGATTCAAGCATTGTCATATTTACAACAATCATTTGAGATTGAAATTGATGCAAGTGATTATTCGATGGGATTAATGTTAATACAATGAAGGAAACCAATTTGTTAGCATTCTGAGGCCTTTAGTGGTGCAATAAAATACTATCATACCTATGACAAAGAATTGTATGCTTTGGTTTAGAGTGTGGAGAAGTGGAAACACTATTTAATGGGAAAGGAGATAATCATCCATAAGGATCATTAACATTTGCAATATATTAAATCACAGTCCAAGCTACAATATTCACAACATTTCCAGTGGATGGGATTATTGCAACAATTTCATTTGGCCATTAGATATAAGATAGGTATATTTGTTGTTGATATGTTACTGAGACATTCTAGTATTACATCCATTATTTTACAACATAGTTCTTTAGCTCATGAAAGTTATATTGAATAGTATGCTAGAGATGTATATTTTAGGGATATGTATGAAACACTAATCCATGATACTCAAGTAGAAGAATTATATTATCATGCTCATGACAAAATGCTATATCATCTTGGTAAATTGTGTATTCTGTGGGATAAACAAGTACATTAAAGAAACAAATCCTTCTCTTATTCTTGGTCATTTTGGTGTAGGAAAAGTAATAGCTCAGTGGCAACATTATATTATTGGCCTTGAATGAATGAAACTATTCCCAAATATGTGAAGGGATGTGTCATATCCGCTATTAACAAACCAGGTAATAGAAAAGTAGGTTTGTACATGCCTCTTTATTTACCTTATCATCCAATGGAAAGTGTGTTTATGCATTTTGTTGGGGTCTACCTATGTCTAGAAAAGGGCATGATTACTTGTATGTGGTGGTCGATAGATTTAAAAAATTGTGTGTATTGATGCCTTGTAAGAAGTAGATGACAGGAGGGAGGAATGCATAGATATTCTTTCAGAATTTTTAGGTTAATTTTGGTTTTCCCACATTCATTGCATCTAATTGAGAGTCTCACTTCCTTGGGGAGTTTTAGTTAAATTTATGGGGGTTAATAGACACTAGGCTTCAAAAGAGCATTGCTTTTTCATCCATAGAAAGATGGACATACAAATTTGCCAACAAGATAGTAATACATATACTCTTAGGGTATTTTAGCAAGGACCCTAAGCTTTGGGATGAGTAGTTTCATTATGTACTACATGCCTACAATTATGGCATACATTCTTCTACATAGAAGTCTCCTTTTAAGACATGTTTTAGATATTTCCTAAGTATCATTTGGAATTCACTTTTGGGAAATATGTAGTGTTGGATAGACATAGTGATGCAAACAAAGCCATGGAGTTCATCCATAATATTCAATTGGTTCAACAAGTTATGTAGGAACAATTGGAAAAGAACCAAGCCAATTAGAAGGCTAGCATGAAAAGCATTGGTTTTATCATCATTTCCAAGTTGATGATAAGGTTTGGTTATATATTAACAAGAAAATATTAAAGGTGAAGGTAGAAATCTCAAACTAATAAAGTATGGTCCATTTATAATTATAGAAAATATTGGGGACAATGCTTTCTGATTAGATTTACCTCTTTATATGAATATGTATTCAAGGGTGAGTGTTGAAAAAATGAAACTATATGAGACTCCTATGATCATGGATCATGGTGAAAATTTTCAAGTTCCTCCAATTGTTGATTTTTTTCCTGAATATCTTTATAAGTTGTAGGAAGATTCATTCTTAATAGAAGGATTAGGACTTCACGAACAGGTGATGTGGAATATATCTGTGTAGGTCCAATAGGAACGCATCCAAGTAAATCATGATGGATGCAAATAGAAAGAGGGAGGATGATATACCATCACTTGCTAAATGAAATCAAACTTTTGGTTGTTTAAAAGCTTCTTAGTGGGGAGGATTCATCATGAGGATTCTTCAACCAATCCACTTTGGTCAAGTCAAATGTTGATGAAAATATCTTCATGTTTAAGAGCTCATCAATATATTTCCAACAAAATTTGAATGGGCTTAAACATACATCATATGCAAAAATTTATGGCCTTCGGAAGTTGACGACAAAACAAGGGTCAAGGTTGACACGTGACACACCTAGAGAATGGCCCCTGGCATGGAGATAGGGTAACGCATGGCTCACTCATAATTTGAAACATGGAACCAAGTACTAACATATGTTGGATGTAATGCTACCAAATGGAGCCACGTGAACCATTGGAGGCTACCACATGGACCAACCATAGGATGTCACGTGGACCAACTAGAGGCTACCGCAGGGACCTTATAGAAAGCCTATGTGGCACTAAATGCATAGTAGAGTTGATTAGGAATATTTAATTATGTTTTAATTATTCACTTAATCCATATCATTTTAATATTTCATAGAACCCATATTAAGCTCATACAACTCCTTATCCTTACCATCATAGTATCTCTCTTCCAAGTACTTCTTTCTAAAAAGTCTCTTAAACTCATGCCAACTCAACTCCTTTGTTTTTATGCCTCTGATACACTTCACATCTTCCCACCAGATGTTTGCATTCCCTTTAAGAATGAAAATGGCTATCTTGGATTTCATGTTCTCCTTGTAGTCATGTAGCTTGAAGAACTTCTTCATACTAAGCAACTTGTTGTGGCCAGCAACAACCCCCCTTCTTATTTAGTTTTATTACTAATGCTAAATAAGTGGGGACCCTTATTCAAAAAAATTTAGCACTTGTATTCCCTTTTTGAATAAAACTTACTATCATAAACTTAGGATAATGCCCAAAAAATCTAAAAAGACTTAAGTTTTATGATAAGTTGGAATAAATCCACTTTCTCCATAAAGAGCGTCGCATCGCAAAAAGGTAATGGATTCTTTCCTACAAGCGAAATCCTAAGATTGCGAAATCACGCACTAAAAGATACTCATCACATTGCATGCCTCAAATATCACTTAAGGTGAAATGCCTCAAACCGCCAATATGCAATAGCGAGTCTCGCAAATCGCATTTCGCAGAAAACACGTTAATGGATGATTGCCACACGCAATGAAGTAGCGATATTGCGAAACAAATTGCAAAATCGCCTTATCACAGATCTACAAGGCTCGTTGTTCGAAAAAACTTTTTCCATAAACCGATGCCCAGTTATGCGCGTTAATGTTAATTAATGAGTTAGTTGGCAATCATTAATGAAGTATGGTTTTGATCTGATTGAAGATCCATTTCACGTAGGGTGATATATTTTATATGTTTTTGTCATTTAAAGCTTTCCCGTCACCTTTTCCTTATAATTACTCTTTCCTCATTTGTAAACTGCAGGAGCGAAGAGCAAAGAAGTATACATAGCAGTGTTCAGGATATTATGGGAAAGAAAGGTAAAGCTCCAGGTTTTGAAGATAAAGAAATGACGCTCTTGTACACGGACACCACCTGTAACAAAGATGCTGGTGTTACTACTTGGGAAAGCATGCACAGCCTACTCAAGGAAGAAAATCCCAGAGTAATAGAGGTTACAGTGACTGCAGATTCACGCGGGTCATCCGAGGCATCTATTACAGAACTAGCATGTTCGTTCTTGCATCGGATAGCTACAAGGCCCAAAATTTTTCCATACACAGACATGGTCAAATGGGTACTGGATAATGCTGATATCACAAAAAGAGAATTTAAAGTCCAAAACCAAGAACTCACAGAGTCATTATTTTCATAAAATTTAAGTTTTATATTCTCTAACAAAAAACACGCAAGAGGTGAAAATTGCACCAGGGAAGCTCGGATCGAGAAACAGAGGCAGTGCTAATCGCGCATCGCCAAGCAAAATCCCTCGAAAAAGAAAGCCTCTAATCACTCAGTGGCCTGTAAGCCCAGAAATTGTAGAAAAAAATGCTAAAGGCGAAAAGCAAAACTTGAACTCTAAAACCAGTGGTATTTATCAGGGATATTCTCAAGCGATATGTAAATATCTACCAAATGTACAACATCAACAGACAAGTTGGAGACAGAAGGCTCAAGAGAGAGCACAACCCATCAAAAGGTTAACCAAGTTGAATTGGGATTCTTACTGGACGTACTTGGTAAAACCACATAGCCAGTGCATGACTCTCAAATGTATCATTAACATTGCCGAGAAGATGGTGCCAGCACTTGCCGATTCCGTTTTCGCAGGATAGCTAAAGTCGGAAGTCGGCCAACAAACTCTCCTCAGGCAAATGCTGAACTCTTGCGACTATAAGGAACAGATACATAGATAGTTAGTTGCCAGTTTTAGTTTTAGATTCAATTTTAGTTTTAATTTTGCTTTCTTTTTGCCTGAAATGAGGGCGGTCATTTAAACCGCATCCTACATTTTTGTAATAAATTATTTTTATATTTAGCTAGTAGTATTTAAACCCTTCTCATGCATTTAGAGAAGGGTCCTGAAATTTGTCAAAAACTTGTCCTCAGAACATGCACTTTTGCACCATCTGAGGACGTTGTGATGAATGAATGGAACATGATTTATTAATATCTGCGTTTAATATCTACTATTGATGTTGCACTTTTGTACTCTTAGTGGATGTTGGATTAAGAAGAGATAGATCATTATTGCTAAAGCTCATGAGCAGAACTAGTTATAAATGGTACTTTTATCTTTTAACTAATTCTGCTTATGTGTTAAGGTGATACTCATGTAAGTTATTTATATATGAATGCTTGAATGCTTGAGTTATCATTTGGCACTTCTATACGGTGATATCTATTTATTTATGCTTAATATATAAGTAACTTATTATGCGATATGTTTTCGACAACTGTTTCGTCTAACTTTTCATAAAAAATGGTTTATCTTTATTGAATTCTTTTCTCATAGCAATTGAATGATCTTTATTACCAATTTCCATTTGAAATCATTTTAGATCGCATAACTGAAAGATTAAATCCCGGGTTAGTTTTAGAATTAGATATTTCTGCTCATTAGATTACAATTACATTAGATTTATAATAAAAGTATTTTACTTAAAAATTATTAGAAAGGAAATATCAATTCTCAACACACACACACATAAATTGGGAAATTGGTCCCATATCCCCAGTCAGACCCACTATACCAAATGGAAAAGGAGCTGCTAACCAAGGTCTGGAGCGGGTGGGTATCCCCCTTGTTGTAGACCCGATTTTCGGGGCTTCAACATGTTTGGTGCTAGAAGGAGGGCATGAAGTGTGAATTGCAAGTAAATCTAAATCTAAATACCATTCTAAGAGTAAATCACCCTCACCATCTCCCTCGACTTCTCCATCGCATTTAGAATCTTTAAATCTTGAGCAAGAAGTCGATAAAACAACAACCACTGCCATAAACCCCGACATTTCAAAGAAATCTACTATTGAACCTCCTGAAGTTGAATCTTTGATCCATAAACTTCAGCAATTTTCTATATCACCGCAAAGATCTGAAAAATCTCAAGGTAGTGTGACTTCACAATATAACCCTGCTCACCCTCTTACAAGATTGAAGAGCGAAAAGTTTGGTATTGAACTAATTGATTTACCTCTACCTACAAGGAAGAGAGTAAGGAAATCACCTAAAGGGTCTGATAGTGAGACTCTTTCGTCATCGTCATCCATCTCAACCTCTCCACTGCGAAGTCAACCATCCACCCCTCCACTTCATATTATTGTCCACCAGTCCACTGGGACTTCCACATCCCCTTCTCAATCATTTGGAACTCTAATATCCTCATCTTCCCAATCGCAGGGATCATCTTCTGTGCTTTCCTCTGTTAGTAGTTCAACGATGTCCCAATCTCCATGGAATAACCCAGGGCAATATTAATGCCTCCTCCCTTGAGTCAAATACCAGCCCATCCTGAAAAATGGCTACCTAAGTTCAATCCTGAAACCGGTATGCTAGCAAAAGAACATATAAATAACTTTATGTTATCTATAAATCTCAATGGGGTTACTAATGAAGACGTTGTTGTTCAGATCTTTCCTTACACTTTGCAAGGACCAGCCGGATCATGGTATTTTTCATTACCATCCAGATCTATCACTAGTTGGGATATTTTCCACGAACAATTCCTGACTAAGTTCGGTGATGATAGGTCTACGGCAACACTAATTAATGACTTGTCTAACCTTAGGGATGAATCAAAAGAACCTATCAAAGATTTTAACTCACGTTTCAATAAACTGTTGAACAAAATTCCTATTGCTTCCAAGCCTAGCGAAGAAGTTCGAATTGAATGGTACATATGGGCTCTACCATCAAACATAGCAATCTTTGTTGATAGGGCTAACAAAACAAATTTAGCTGACAATATGGAGGAAGCAATAGCGGTAGAGAAATGTATTATAGCCTTAGAAAAGAAAAATGCCATTGATGAATGAAAATATAAGAAGGTTACTTTTAAGGAAGATCCAAAGAAAAAATCGAAAGACCCATTCGATTTAGAAGGATTGCAGAAAGTTTTGAAAACCATGTCTAACGAAATGGTTGATATAAAAAAACAAGTAGTAGAAACTTCTTCTAAAAAACCATACAAGCCTTATAGAAGAAATCCTTCGTCTAATTCAAAGCCTCCTAATGCTATTACAAATGCTGAATCAGAGGAAGAAGAAGAGGAAATTTCCAACAAAGAGCCTACTGATGAAGAAGAAGTTGTAGAAGTACAGGGTATGTGGGATTTCATCCCCCTAGATGAAGAGGATCAAGAAGCATCGCCGGTCAGTACTAGAAGTAGAAATCGACTTGATCCTCCTCAACCTATTTTTAAGCCGAAGAGCACAAGCTCAATGCCTAAGGACAAAGTCGCAGCAAAGAAGACAACACCTAAAGCGACTCAAACAAGCCCAGTCCAAACAGATTCACCAACTGAATCTGAAACTTTGATTGTTTTTAATCAGATGGAGTATAATATTATAGAAGACATGAAGAAGACTAGGGCTAACATTACTTTTTATGAGTTGAGCAAGTTAAAACATCAACAAAAGATTCTTTTGAAAGAATTACAAGCAGTACCAGTTGCACCTCTACTCACTGCTATAATCTCACAAGCTTCTCATGAGATGGGAAGACCTCCAACTAATTTGGCTAATAAAGTTGATCCAAATGATATCGCTTTAATAGGAGGAAGGTCAAGATCTCATACTCCCCCATTTCTTCTTACTTATGAAGTTTTCAACAAAAATTTGCATAATTGTTTAGTTGATTCAAGAGATTCATCTAATATCTTACCTAAATCAATATGTGCAAAGTTGAATGTTCAACCTCAAAAATCTACTGTACGCATAGTTTAGCTGGATCGGTCACAGGTTGAAGTGATCGGTGAACTAAATCAGGTTACCATATGGTTGTCATCTAATCCAAAGGTATGTCAAGTTATTGACATTTAGTTGCAGATATTCTAGAATTTTATGGCTTAATTATTAGCAGAGATTGGTCTGAAAAACTTCATGGATACTTTGCAACCGATTGGTCGCATATGTGGCTCCCTTACAATGGTAAACCAAATCAAATAAAGGTCGAACGGGAAAGACATCAAAAATACATAGTAACAAAATTGGAAGGAGAAAATGAACCGGTAGCATACAACAACAATATAATTGGCAACTATTCTGTTGATTCTTTCTTAGGAAATTTTAATGCTCATACTTCACCTTACTTAGAAAATTTTGTTTTATCTCAAGTAGAAAAATTTTCTCAAACAGATAGTTCTAAATGTATTAATTTTGTAGATAGACTTGTAAATAAATCAGATAGTTCTAAATGTATTAATTTTGTAGATAGACTTGTAAATAAATCTTTATTTTGGAAGTTATTTTTTGACGGTTCTAAGTCTAACGAGGGAGCAGGAGCAGGATGCGTATTAATCAGTCCAGAGGGAAACAAAACTATGCTAACTTGTAGACTCGAGTTCGATTGCATCAATAATACTATAGAATACGAGGCTTTAGTCCAAGGATTATACAAAGCAATCAGATTAGATATCAAATATCTACAAATCTTTAGAGATTCTGAAATTGTTATCAGACAGGTACGAAATACTATACATTGTCTATCAGGTCATTTAAAGCATTATCAATCTTTAGTACAAGATCTGACTGAACATTTATAGCATTTAATATTTCATCAATTCCCAGACTCCAAAATGCTAGTGCTGACCTCTTGTCAAACGTAGCTTCCAAGCTCATTCCCTCAAAAAACTATAGCCTCGATAGATTTTCAATTGAATTAATCTTTAGACCCTCGATTCCTGATAACATTACTAATTGGAGAATTTTCAACGATGATCCTGATATTGTAAGATTCTTCACATCTGAAGGATCTTACACTAATAAGATAATAGATGAAGACCAGTGTGACAGACAATTGCAACAATATAGCACTAATAATGTTATGCCAAAATCAATAGTCAAATTAGAAGATCTATATGATTTGAAATATCAATTCAAAAGATCTACCAATTCAAAACTTCAAAGTTCAACTCTGAACTATGAATTAGTAAATCTAGGCTCTGATACCAAGCTGCAGAATATCAATCTAAGTCTTGGCCTAGCCCCTGAAGAAAGATTAGCGTATGTTCGTCTCCTGAAACAATACAAAAGTGTCTTTGCCTAGAACTACGATGAACTTAAGACTTACGACACTTCTATCATCCAACATACTATCCCAATGATAAATGATGAAAAACATGTCTAGAAAAAGCTGAGAAAGATCCATCCTAATTTAGAAAACCAGATCAAACCTGAGCTCAATAAGTTATTGAAAGCCAAAATCATTTTTCCTGTTCGACATTCTAAATGGGTTTCCAATATGGTTCCCATTAGAAAGAAAAATAGAGACATTAGAATTTGCATTGACTTTCGAAATCTTAACAAAGCCTACCAAAAGGATAATTTTCCTTTGCCTCATATGGAGCAAATATTACAGGTAGTTGCAGGATCAGAATTAATGTCCTTCTTGGATGGTTTCTTCGGCTATAATCAAGTCTTGGTCCATCCCGACGATCAATTAAAAACCACGTCCAGAACCAAATGGGGTACTTATGCATATCAAAAGATGCCTTTTGGTCTGATCAACACTGGCACCACATTTCAAAGGGCCATGGATATCGCATTTAAGGGATTAGTAAACAAATCAGTAGTAATATACTTAGATGATATAACTGTATATTCCAAAAAATGAGGAAATCATCTCAAAGACTTAAAACAGATCTTCCAACGTTGCCAAAGGTATGGAATTTCACTTAACCCAAAAAGGTCTTTTTTTGCATTAAGTGAAGGAAAACTTCTTGGATTTATAGTGTCAAAATCGGGAATCCATATTGATCCCGATAGAGTCAAGGAAATTTTTGAAATACCCTTACCTCACAACAAGAAAGCTATGCAATATTTCCTTGGCCAAATTAATTTTGTTAAGGGATGTGTTCCCGACTTTTCAAGGATTGTATCTCCCTTACAAGCAATGATTAAAAAGAACTCAATCTTCAAATGGGGCCAAGATGAATATGAAGCATTCAATCTGATTAAACAAGCAATTGTAAACGCTCCATCTTTAGTAACTCCAAATTTTTATGATCCTTTCATTTTATATACATTTTCTTCTGATAGATCATATGCTGCGATACTCACTCAAGCAAATCAAGACAAGGCGGAGGCCCCAATTGCTTTTTTTAGTTCAAATTTACAAGGTGCTGAATTAAATTATTCAGACGTCGAGAAACAAGCTTATGCTGTTTTCAAAGAGATCAAACATTTCAGACCCTTTCTGCTTAAAACCCATACAAAAATCATAGTACCGTTTCCGGCGGTAAGAAATCTCTTAGTACAGAAAGATGTAGGTGAGAAAAGAGCCAATTGGGTTACTGCCTTACAAGAATATGACACTAAAATTAAACCAGCAAATATTGTAAAAAGTCAAGGTTTTTGGAAAATGCTGGCTGGAGCATCGCTTATTTCCGAAATATTATCTTCAGAAGTACAAACGTATGAGGTAAGCCTAAACGATGTTGAATCATTATACACTGATATCATATTTTATCTAAAAAATGGATATGCTCCTTCAAACCTCGATTATACAAAGAAAAGAGCTATAAGGTTGAAGGCTAAGCAATATCAACTCATGAACGATGTACTTTTTAGGATGAATTATGATTCTATTCCCCTTAGATGTCTTGAGAAATATGAAGCTGAAAAGGTATTGCAGGAACTTCATGATGGACCAACGGGTGAACATTATGCTGGAGATGCTACGGCACATAAAATCCTACGTGCAAGCTATTATTGGCCTACACTATTCAAAGATGCACATAGCTATGTAAGGAAATGTCAAGTTTGTGAAACTGCTGTTGGGAGACAAAAGAAACCATCGTTGCCATTGCAACCAGTCAATATCGATCAACCTTTTGATCAATGGGGATTGGATATAATAAGTGAGATCGTTCCTCACTCTTCCAAACAACATAAATATATCCTTACAACTACAAATTATTTTACTAAATGGGTAGAAGCAGCTCCTCTCAAGACAACTAATGCCGAACACATCATTGATTTCATAGATGAGTTCATAATCACCAGGTTTGGTTTACCCTCTGCTTTAAGGTTTGATAATGTATCGTATTTCTCTAGCAATGCTATGACTGAATTTGCACTCAAAAGAGGTTTTAAACTTAAATACTCTGCCAATTATTACCCACAGGGGAACGGGTTAGCTGAATCAACGAATAAAAACTTAATCAGAATCATTTAGCGAACCATTGATCAAACTCGATAAGAATTGGCACAAATCCCTAATATATGCTCTATGGGCAAACCAAATAACACAAAAAGCCTCTATTGGCACTTCCCACTTTAATTTAGTTTATGGGAAAGAAGTGGTCCTTCCAACTCATCTAGCGATTCCCTCTTTGGCTTTAGTTCAATATATTGACGAAACACCAACTTCTTCCTTACAACTAAGGCAACTGCAAATTCTTAAGCTAGAAGAACAACGAGAACAGGCTAAAATAACTCATGCTCATCACCAAGCATTAGTAAAAGCTTCTTTTGATTCAAACATGATATCCAGAAAGGACTTTCAGATTGGAGATCTAGTTTTAAAATTGGACAAGGCTTGTGAGGAAAAGGGCAAATTTATGAAATTTCAACGAATGTGGCTTGGCCCTTTCCAAATTGTAGAAATCATAGGTCCATCTACTTTTATGTTACAAGATTTAATAGGAAAAAGAGAATCTTTACCTGTTAATGGGCAGATCCTCAAAAAATACTTTCCATAGGAGATCATTCTTATATTTGTAGATTAGTTTTCCTTATTTTCACAATAAAACCAGTTGTAAATTGTTACATTTGAAATTCACGAAAAATACAAGTATTTCTTTTAGATTTTGTTTTTTTCTTGTATAAATAGAATTGTTTTAGAAAATTGGTCATTATTATTGAAAGATACAGTCAAAGACTATAAGCATAAAAATGATACTAGTTTCAACCTTGTAAATTTTGATAAAAAGTGACCTTTAGTGGGAATTTGTTTTACATCAGTGAAATGAAAAGTATCAATAACAAAACGAAGATTCTCTATAGAAAAACTCTTTCCAAAAACTCTACCATTGTCGTCCAGAGCTATTCTTAAGGAAATAATGACTTCCTCCCCACTTAGGAAATTACGAGCTTCAAGGAATAATCCAGCAATACACTTTAAACTTAAAGAATAAGAGGTCTCATCACGAGCTGACTTATCATGATCATAGATATTATAGCTTGTTGACTTTGCCAAAACTGCATACACAACAAGGCAATGACTCGAGATTGTAACAATCAAAATACAAGGGGTCTCATCACGAGCCAGCTTGTTCAACAAAGTTATAAATCAAGTGAGTGGCATTGTCATAATTTGGCTACCAAACCAAGGCATTGTTCTTTAAGGGTTAAAAGAAAGTTAAATCAATAAGTGTGGATATGGATTTCTCTTTGAAAATCGTATATTTCTCCAAGTAGGATACAGGATCATTGCTGGGTAACAGGTAACCCTGTCAAGGTTATAAACGCCTGCTAGCAACAAAGGCTCTACCTACGACAAATTAGCATATTTAAAACTGATTTACAGACAAGTCTTTGTTTTTATTTTTATAAACCAAGTAGTGACTGATGTAGATACAATGACTAGCTCTAGGAAGTAAATAACCAAAGTTAACATAGAAGAAACAAACTATCATTGACAGCTGCAAGCATGATGTACCTTATCTTTCTATAATAAATTTTGATTTTCTCGAAAAGTTTTATGTTTTGGAAGTTTAGAAATTCAAAAGAAAAGCAGAGATAATTGGTTCTTCCAAGTGAATCACCAATTGTTGTGGCCAACAACAACCCCCCTTCTTATTTAGTTTTATTACTAATGCTAAATAAGTGGGGACCCTTATTCAAAAATTTTTAGTGCTTGTATTCCCTTTTTGAATAAAACTTACTATCATAAACTTAGGAGAGTACCCAAAAAATCTCAAAAGACTTAAGTTTTATGATAAGTTCGAATAAATCCACTTTCTCAATAAAGAGCGTCGCATCGCAAAAAGGTAATGGATGCTTTCCTACAAGCAGAATCCTAAGATTGCAAAATCACGATGCGAAATCACGCACTAAAAGATACTCATCGCATCACATGCCTCAAATATCACTTAAGGTGAAATGCCTCAAACCGCTGATATGCGATAACGAGTCTTGCAAATCGCATTTCGCAGAAAACACGTTAATGGATGATTTCCACACGCAATGAAGTAGCGATATTGCAATCTGTGATATTGCGAAACAAATTGCAAAATCGCCTTATCGCAGATCTACTAGGCTCATTGTTTGAAAAAGCTTTTTCCATAAACCGATGCCCAATTATGCGCGTTAATGTTAATTAATGAGTTAGTTGGAAATCATTAATGAAGTATGGTTTTGATTTGATCAAAGAGCCATTTGACGTAGGGTGATATATTTTATATGTTTTTGGCATTTAAAGCTTTCCCGTCACCTTTTCCTTATCATTACTCTTGCCTCACTTGTAAACTGCAGGAGCGAAGAGCAAAGAAGTATACATAGTAGTGTTCAGGATATTATGGGAAAGAAAGGTAAAGCTCCAAGTTCTGAAGATAAAGAAATGATGCTCTTGTACACGGACACCACTTGCAACAAAGATGCTAGTGTTACTACTTGGGAAAGCATGCACAACCTACTCGAGGAAGAAAATCCCAAAGTAATGGAGGTTACAGCGACTGCAGATTCACGTGGGTCGTCCGAGGCATCTATTACAGAACTAGCATGTTCGTTCTTGCACCGAATAATTGCAAGGCTGAAAATTCTTCCATACACGGACATGGTCAAATGGGTACTAGATAATGCTGATATCACAAAAAGAGAATTTAAAGCTCAGAACCAAGAACTCACGGAGTTGTTATTTTCACAAAATTTAAGCTTTATATCCTCTATCAAAAAACACGCAAGAGGTGAAAATCGCACCAGGGAAGCCCGGATCGAGAAATGGAGGCAGTTTCCGAATCGCGCATTGCCAGGCAAAACCCCTTGAAAAGGAAAGCCTCTAATCACTCAATTGCCTGTAAGCTTGGAAATTGTAGAAAAAAACGCTAAAAGGCGAAAAGCAAAACATGAACTCTAAAACCAGTGGTATTTATCAGGGATATTCTCAAGTGATATGTAAATATCTACCAAATGTACAACATCAACAGACAAGTTGGAGACAGAAGGCTCAAGAGAGAGCAGAGTCCATCAAAAGGTTAACCAAGTTGAATTTGGATTCTTATTGGACGTACTTGGTAAAACCACACAGCCAGTGCATGACTCTCAAATGTATCATTAACTTTGTCGAGAAGATGGCACCAGCACTTGCCGATTCCATTTTCGCAGGACAGCTAAAGTCAGAAGTTGGCCAACCAACTCCCCTCAAGCAAACGCTGAACGCTTGCAACTATAAGGAACAAATACATATATAGTTAGTTGCCAGTTTTAGTTTTCGATTCAGTTTTAGTTTTAATTTTGCTTTATTTTTGCCTGAAATGAGGACGGTCATTTAAACTGCATCCTACATTTTTGTAATAAATTATTTTTAGATTTAGCTAGTAGTATTTAAACCCTTCTCATGCATTTAGAGAAGGGTCCTAAAATTTGCCAAAAAATTGTCCTCAGAACATGCACTTTTGCACCCTCCGAGGAGGTTTTGTTGAATGAATGGAACAAGATTTATTGTTATCTGCATTTAATATCTACTACTGATGTTGCACTTTTGTACTCTTAGTGGATGTTGGATTAAGAAGAGATAGATCATTATTGTTGAAGCTCATGAGTAGAACTAGTTATAAATGACACTTTATCTCTTAACTATTTTTTCTTATGTGTTAAGGTGATATTCATGTTCAGTTATTTATATATGAATGCTTGAATGCTTGAGTTATCATTTGGCACTTCTGTATGATGATAGCTATTTATTTATGCTTAATATATGAGTAACTTATTATGCGATATGTTTTCCACAACTGTTTCGTCTAACCTTTTATACGAAATGGTTTATCTTTATTGAATTCTTTTCTCATTTAAATTGAATGATATTTATTACCAATTGCCATTTGAAATCATTTTAGATCGCATAACTGAAAGATTAAATCCCAGGTTAGTTTTAGAATTAGATATTTCTGTTCATTAGATTACAATTACATTAGATTTAGAATAAAAGTATTTTACTTAGAAATTATTAGAAATGAAATATCAATTCTCAACACACACACACATAAATTGGGAAACTGGTCCCATATCCCTAGTCGGACCCACTGTACCAAACAGAAAAGGAGCTGCTAACCAAGGTCCGGACCGGGTGGGTATCCCCCTTGTTGTAGACCCAATTTTCGGGTCTTCAACACAACCATGCTTCTACATTTTCTGGTTTCTTTAGCTCTCCATCGAATGTAGGAGGCTTGTCTTTCTTGAATTCATATGGAAAGTACTACTTCTCACCCCCCTATAAGGATGTTAACGATGATGAACATGGTACCTCTGTAAACCAGAACTAGAATATAATCCATAACCACTACCTCTCCTATCAGTTGTATCCATCCATCTACCACATCTGATCGTGTCATCCCTATTTGACCTATGCCCACCATGATACCTACTACCATATGCCCCATTAGTCCTTTCCTCCTATCCATAACTGATATGTGGCTATCATTTTCTCTGCAATTATGACAAACTTTGAAGGATGACCGCATTGACCTCTGCTTATTTTTCTTGTGCTTTGGCAAGTCTTTCATGTGGTTTGATGATTCTGTCATTATCCACCTTACAAATTTTGATTTTTGCCTTTAAACTTCTGAAGGTGTTTGCTATGTCAAGAGAGTACTCATCTCTTTACTTGTCTATTGGATGTGTGTTATATTCTTTCCACGACTAGCCACATGCGTGAAGCTGGGGGGCAACCAACCCTCCCCTTTGTTGTGTCGAGCGCAGTGCCCCAATTTTTTTTTTGGATCCTATATTAGGTCGGGGACCTACCTATGGTTTTGTGGATGAGTCTCGCACATGGTTTTGGGCACGATGGTTTTCTTCGCATGGTATTTTGTAGATCCAATCAAGGGAACTACGGTTATGTTCTAATCCATGGTTAATGGATTGGGGTTTTATGAATTCTTCAACATGTATATATGTATTGTAACATTGAAAGGAAAAAATTGAAAAATAAATTTGGTAGCCCAGGTTTTGAGATCCAGGGGAAAATCTATGTGTATTTGTTCTATGTTTCTCGCCATTATATATTTTCTGTTTGCAAGAATTTATTTGCAAGTAATTTTTGTACAGGGTTAAAACATACATTTGGTATCAGAGTTGTTTTGGCTTCAAGGGGATGCCTTTGCTGCTGAGGGGTTTTTCTCGGGCCTGTGGTAGACCCTATTCAATGGGAGATCTGTGGGATCGTTTCTTGCAGTGAAAGAAGATGGCGAGTAGTGGAAAGATAGAGATCAATAAATTTAATGGTCAAAGTTTATTCACGGGGATCTAGAAGAAGAGATCTACATGAAGAAACTTGAAGGCTTTGTAGTGAAGGGAAAGAAAGAACTAGTATGCAGGTTAAAAAAATCTTTGTGTGGGTTAAAACAATCACCAAGGATGTGGTATCAGAAATTTGATACATATATATGGGGACTTTGCTTCACCAGAAGAAAAGTAGATCATTGTGTGTATTTTAATTAATTGGTGACCATGTTATTTATTTATTCTTGTATGTGGATAATATGTTTCTAATTGGAAATAACAAAGAAATTATCCAGGATTTGAAGACCCAATTGTCGTTCAAATTCGACATGAAAGATCTTGGTGCAAAAACTATATTTCGGGCATGGAAATTAAATGAGATCGGGAAAATAGGAAGATCTGGTTAAACCAGAGGAAGTATGGTGAGACAATACTGCAAAGGTTTAATATGCGTGATAATAAACCGGTGAAGGTTCCTATACCTGTAGGTGTAAAGTTATTTGTTGAACAATATCCCATGGCACAAGAAAAGGA
The DNA here is from genome assembly GCA_000404065.3 of Pinus taeda. Lineage (NCBI taxonomy): Eukaryota > Viridiplantae > Streptophyta > Pinopsida > Pinales > Pinaceae > Pinus > Pinus taeda. The sequence goes on from APFE031108288.1 coordinate 49,956, forward strand.
AGAGGACATGTCTCGTGTTCCATATGCAATTGCAGTCGGTAGCTTGATGTATGAAATAGTCTATACTAGACTAGCCATTGCACATGCACTGGGAGTATTGAGCAGTTTTATGTCAAAATCAAGGAAGGAGCGTTAGAAAACAATAAAATGGGTTTTCAGGTATTTGCG
>APFE031108288.1:50449-65017 GCA_000404065.3 Pinus taeda
AATACCATGGGTCAATACCATGGTTCTTATTAATACCATTTATCTAATACCATGGCCCATTTGCAACTAACTGTGGTCCCTTCTTTAAATGCGGGTTAACCACTTACAATTATTAATATGGGCTTTATTGACTCTTAAATATAACTATGACTCGATCCTATTACATAAATAAGGGGGTTAGCGTTCCACTTAACGAGGACTTCCTTGATCGTGCGACTGTGCAGGTGCCGTTCTCATGTGTTAAGAACTTGTTTAGGTTGGAGCCAGATTGACCCTTCTTCATCCAATTCAGGTAGGCTAGTTTGAATTTGGCAATGGATCCCAATCACTTTCTTGAGGCATGAGACATGGAATATTGGATGGGTTTTTGTAGTGGGTGGCAAAGCTAGCTTGTAGGCGACTTCTCCAATGCGCTGAAGTACTTGATACTGTCCGTAGAATTTTGGAGATAATTTCTGACAACCCTTTTCTTTGAGTGATGTTTTGCTTATATGGTTACAGCCTCAAAAATACTTGATCCCCTTCTTGAAATTGGAGTCCTTAACGATGTTGATCTGCCTGTTGCTTCATGCGGTTTTGAGCTTGATGGAGATTCTCTTTGAGGTGTCCCAGCATGGTTGTGCGGTTCTGTAGGAGTTGATCCACTGCCTGTACCTTCGAGCATCCCTTGATATAAGAAGTAGGTGAAGGAGGGATTTGACCATAAACTTCTTCATATGGAGTCATTTTGGTGGTGGCATGATAGTTGGTGTTATATCGCCATTTGGCTAGAGGTAACCACTGTACCCATAGATGTTGCTTTTTTGAAGTGAAACACCTAAGGTAGGTCTCCAAATGTTTGTTGACTGCTTCAGTTTGACCATCAGTTTGAGGATGATAGGAATTATTGAGTTCTAGTTGGGTACCTTGTAGCCTGAAGAGTTCCTGCCAAAAGTTACTAATGAAGATCGGGTCACGATCAAACAAAATGGAAGTGGGCATGCCATGCAATTTGAAGATTTGGTCCATGAAAGATTGAGATACCAAAGTCAGTGTAAAAGGGTGGGGTAGGGCACAAAAATGAGCATACTTAAAAATTCTGTCCACAACCACCATGGTCACTAACTTGTTGCTTGACTTCGGAAGACCCGTAATGAAGTCCATAGAAACCTCTGTACAGATTAAGGCCGAGATGGGCAATGGCTATAATGTGCTTGGGGATTTGACTGATTCTCCTTTGTGGCGCTAACATATGTTGCACTCAACCACACAAGTAAGAATGTCCTTTTTCATGCCTGTCCAAAAGAATGAACGTTGAGTGCGAGCATAAGTCTTCTGAAAGCCTGAATGGCCTATAGTGGGAGATGAATGCAACTCTGCCAAAATGCGACTTTTGAGGGTGGATGTTGGTGATATCACGACTTTGTCCTTGTAGCGAAGAATCTCATCCTGCCAAGAGTAGCCCGTTGTGGAATTTGGATCCGCCTGCAATTTATTAATGAGTTGGGAGAGCAAAGGATGTGAAAACCATTCCTTGCAAGCCTCTTCAATCCATTCTGGAATGGGAAGGGAGATTGTGAGAAGGGTGCTTTCCTCCTCAAATTGGCATGATGATGCATCTGCTATGACATTTTCGCACCCTTTCTTGTAAATGATCTCATAATCATATCCCAGCATTTTGGCAAGCCATTTATTTTGTTGTGGTGAGGATAGGAATTGCTCCAAAAAAAATTTAAGGCTTTGATGGTCTGTGCGGATTTGGAAACACTGCCCCAATAAGTATGGTCGCCAGGTATCTACTGCATGTAAGATGGCCATCATCTCCTTCTCATAGGTATATTGTCCCAGATTTTTCCCACTTAGTTGTTAGCTAGTGAAGGCCAAGGGTTGACCTTCCTGCATTAAGACTACCCCAATACTCGTACCTGAAGCATAACATTCAATCACAAAAGATTTGGTGAAGTTGGTAGTGCTAATACGGGAGTGGAATACATGGCATGTTTGAGAGCTATAAATGCCTGTTGCGCTTCATCATTCCAGAGAAATGAATTTTTCTTAAGGAGGTGAGTGAGGGGTCTAGCAATGCGACCATAATTGCGGACAAATTTGCGATAATAGCCCGTGAGACCCAAAAATCCTCTCAAGCTCTTCAAGGTCTTTGGTTGAGGCCAATCATGCATTGCTTGGATCTTTTTGGGGTCCAGCCTGACACCTTCACGCCCCACAATGTGGCCCAAATACTCAACTTCTTCCATGCCAAAAGAGCACTTGGACATCTTAACAAATAATTTATGCTTCCGGAGCAATTGCAAGAGCATATCTACATGTTGAAGATGTGTGGCCCAGGTGCGGCTGTAAATGAGGATGTCATCAAAGAAAACAAAGACAAATTTTCTGAGATATGGTTTGAGCAGGTGGTTCATGAGGCTCTGAAAAGTGGATGGGGCATTACAAAGAACAAATAGCATGACCAGGAACTCATAATGGCCTTCATGAGTTCGGAAAGCAATCTTTGGAATGTCTACTTCTTTCATGCGAATTTGGTGATAGCCCAAGCGAAGGTCAAGCTTAGTAAAGAATTGAGCCCCATTTAGTTCATCCAAAAAATCATCGACAACTATGATGGGAAATTTATCTTTGACCATCAACTTGTTGAGGGCCCTGAAGTCTGGACACATACGCCATTCCCCATATTTCTTGAGCACCATGACCACAGGCGAAGAATAAGGACTAATGCTAGGACAAATGACGCCTACTTCCAAGAGTTCCTTGATGATTTTTTCAATTTCATTCTTTTGGGCGAACGCATATCTATATGGGTGCACATTTGGTAGTTGGGCCCCTCGGACCAAAGTAATGCTGTGGTCATGTTCCCCTCTCGAGGGTGGAAGCTCATGAGGCTTGTCAAAGACTGGCAGATGGTTGTTTAAGATCTCTTGCATCTCAGGATGAATATGAAGAGAAGTGGGTTCGAAGGCCTGAATGGCATTAAATTGGGCTATAACTCCATGGTGGCCCTTTTTTAACAATTTTTCCATCTTATGTGAGCTGATGATAAAGTGATCACTCGCCTGGAGTCCGCGGAGGGTATGTGTGTGGTTGTTCTGCTTAAAGCTCATATATAACTCCTGGAAATCCATTGTGATTGGGCTGAGTGTGCGGAGTCATTCAGCACCCAAGACAATGTCACACCATCCCATTTGTATGGCAAACATGTGGGTCTTTAATTGATAATCCCCCATTTGAAGTTTGACATTTTCACAGCGGCCTTCACATTTCATTGTCCTCCCATCAACAATTTGGACCTGGAAGTTAGAGACCGCTCTGACAAAACAATGCACTGCTTCCACAACTCTTTGATGGATAAAGTTATGTGTACTGCCACTATCATTCAAGACTACTACATAGCGATGCTTAATAAAACCTCTGATTTTGAGAGTTTGGGGAGAAGAAATCCCTACAAAAGCATGAAGCAAGATAACTGGTTCTTCAGGTACATTGTCTGGCTAGTTGTCCTCATCTTCCTCCTCTGGTTCCTCAAGTGGTGGGGCTTCCTCCGATGAACTGTGATCACTAGCATCAATTTGAAAGAATTTGGGCTCCTTGCATTTATGTCGGGGGGAGTATTTCTCATCACAGTAGTAATACAATCCTTTCTTTCTTCTTTCTACCATTTCCACTGGTGACACCTTTGAACCTTGAGTGCTTGGGTAGTGCTTTGAGCCTAGGTGGGGCGACCCTTGGCTATGAAATTTAGGCGATTGGATTGGGCCGCTAACGCATGTTCTACTTCACGAGCTATCTTGCAAGAATCTAACCATGAGGTTAGGTGTTGCAGTCGGACGTGGGCTTGTATGGCTTCTTTGAGACCACAGACAAAACATTCCAAGTAGAACTGATCGTGTAGACCTCCTATGCAGAAGGCTAAGGCTTCAAAGGATGTAATATATTCGTTCACTGTTCTTGTTTATCGGAGGTTAGTGAGGCGACCCAAAAAGTTAGATTCATGGTCAAAGCGATCCGTAAGAGCTTTTGCAAATGTTTGCCAAGTCACGAGCCTTCCATTGCAACGTTGATGCCACTGCCACCATTGCCATATTTCATTTTCCAAGTACATGCTACCCACTAAGCTGAGTCACATCATCTCTGAAGTGATTCAATGTGAAATATTGCTCCATTTGTGCTAGATGAGAGGCATCAAATTTGTACATGTCCAGCTTGGGTGGTCACGTCTGGGACTATTGGTGGTTGCCAAAGAGGTGAAGAGAATGGCTAGACTCGCCCTCAATGTTTTAATTTAAAGCATATGCCTCTGAGTGTTCCTCCGACTTTCCCTTTGTGAGTGTGTCAGCTAAGGTCTTGAGCGATGTCAATACTGCGTCCAACTTTGTTTCAAGGGTGTCAATCTTCTCATTGGCCATAGCTTGAGCTCTAGTTTGTACCATGCACTAATCCAGTGCACTTAAAATTTGGGACCACCTGAAATTTTTGACGCTAACAAGTGAATGGTACCACCTTGCTCAGCTCGTCGACCTGATTCTTATGGGCTAAGTCTCCTATAAGCATCCCGGGAGGGTCTCAGACTTTAGGAATGTGGTAGTGATCGAACCCCTGCTGCTAGATCTGAATAGCGGATTTGATTGTGGCGACTGCTACAGAACCCAATGGCTAGATCTGAATGGTGGATTTGATAAATCTAATTGGCAGATTTGATAGATCTAAATGGCGGATCTGAGAGATCTGAATGGCAGAACTGATTGTTGCAACTGCGACAGAACCCCACTTGCTAGATCTGATCTGGCAAATATGATGAGTGATCTAGAGAGAGACAAGGGAACTATGGTCTCAAGGAGTTTCAGGTGCTACAGATCGCAATATACATAAGGGTATGACAGTATTACTCGGCCCAATATTTTAGGGCACTAACCAAGGGGGATCCACTGTACCCTTATCCGTACAACCCGACTACCCTATCGTATGCGCAAGTAATCTCCCTGAGTGTTGTTCTTGGTGTACTGTAGCAGTAATATGACCGACAATTTATCTATGGTGAGGTTTCAAAAGAGCCTAGGGGGCTTCTGATATACCCAAAGGGTACTTGGAAGACAGTCTGTGTGCGGTTCTGTCTAATGCGCTACTACTTGAAGGGGTACCCACAGGGGTTACAAGGGAGTCCAACAAGTGTGACCACCTCTTGTATTTCCTGTGTGCATGCCTCCCCAAATCTACAGGTTTATGCGCTAAATGACAGATCCCATGGTTTAAAGACGCCATAACACGTCTCTAGCCAATTTTTTTGTTGTTGCTAAAAATGGAGATCCCACCAGCCCTGGAAAGTGCTCTAATACCACTTGTTATGCTCTTGACCTACAGGAAGATACCAAAATACCAAATATTCGAAGAAATATACCCAGAACACAGAACAATAAGAAATAAAAATAAGTATTTTATTATTTAGAAAATGAAAGCAATGTTCACTTGCCTCTTCGATGGGGCAACCTCCAATAGAGCTGGGTTCAATTACCAAATAAGACACGATGCTCCTCGAGGGGAGTCTCTATCCTTTATATAGGATTCATACATGCAATACCATGGGTCAATACCATGGTTCTTATTAATACCATTTATCTAATACCATGGCCCATTTGCAACTAACTGTGGTCCCTTCTTTAAATGCGGGTTAACCACTTACAATTATTAATATGGGCTTTATTGACTCTTTACTTAACTATAACTATGACTCGATCCTATTACATAAATAAGGGGGTTAGGGTTGGACCCTAACACTACAAGTGGGTATGTGTTTAACCTATTCGTAGGTGCAGTCACTTGCATGAGCAAGAGACAATTTATAGTGGCACTTTCAACTACAAAGGCAGAATACATGGTAACCACTCATGCAAACAAGGAAGAAGTCTGGTTGCAGAGATTGTGTTCAAGTATGGGGTTGGTACAACGAGCTATAAGGATAGAATGTGACAACCAAAGTGCAATTTTCTTAACGAAGAACCCTGCTTATCATTCAAAGGAAAAGAACATTGATGTTTAATATCACTTTGTCAGGGATATGGTTGAGGACAAAAAGGTTTTGTTGGTAAAGGTGGACACTTTAAAAAATACTAGAGATGCATTAACAAAGTCTGTGAGCACTGAGAATTTTTCTTGGTGTAGAGAAACAATGGGCATTGTAGGGCTGGACCAATGACTAAGCTCTGTTGTGAGCCCCCTATGTGAAAAAGAAAACAACAAGAGGGAGAATGTTGGGTGCGTGTTATATTCTTTCCATGACTAGCCCCACATATGAAGATGTGGGGTTAGAGCGGGGGAAACTAGTCCCCTCTTCGTTGTGCCGAGAGTAGCTGGGGGGTCACAGGGGGGGGTGACAGCCCCCTTGCCGGGGAGTGGTAGCCCCCCTGCATGGGGTCCAAGGAAGTGCCCCAGGAATTTTTTTTTGGACCCTATATTAGATGGGTGGACCTACCGATGCTTTTGTGCATGAGTTGCACACATGGTTTTGTGCATGATGGTTTTATGCCCATGGTATTTTGTAGATCCAATCAAGGGAACTACAAGTATGTTCTAATACAGGGTTAATGGATTGGGGTTTTATGAATTCTTTGACATGTATATATATGTATTGTAACATTGAAAAAAAAAAATGAAAAATCAACTTGGTAGTCCAGGTTTTGGGATCCATGGGAAAATGTCTATGTTTTTGTTCTGTGCTTCTTTCCATTGTATATTTTATGTTTGCAATAATTCAGTTGCAGGTAATTTATGTACATGGTTAAAACCTACATTCTCATATGATCTATAAGGAGAGTCACACGAATTGCAATCCACCATGTTTCTTGTCATCTTTGATCTTCCACTTCTTGAAAACATACCATGTCAGATAAGCCAAATATAAGCATAACTGAATGTACCTTAGTGAACTTCAGGGTAGGTTATCTTGTTTGCACAATCAATTTGGATTATCATAACATATGTGTATATAATGAAATCAACATATCAATTGTCTTAATATCAACATCGTCAACCTCTACATGACGACACAATTGCAACAATGAATATTACAATGAATGCATAACAAACACATCAACAACTAACATGCATGCATGAGAAACACATCCTGCCCATCCAGTCCAAGTTTTTGAACCTAGAAGCTCTGATACCAAGCTGCAACCACCCCCTCCCACATTTACCCAATTTCATCGGCTTGCTAGAGTAAACATGAGATGAAGAGTTACTATGAACTGACCCAACCTCCATGCTATAATTATGGAAGTGGGGCCTACAAACTGACCATTGAATGATAAGTCACAACATCCCTCAGGGCTACATGACACTCACAGGCCAAAGAACTAACCCAGGTGATCAAACCCTGAGTTGGGGCTCATTTCCACTGACCTAGGCTCCCAACCACATGCATGACAAGTCTTGGGTATGGTTGAAGGCCTCCAATCACACACACAACACTTTCTAAGTGTGGTTGTGACCCAACTTGCCCAGCTCAGAGGGTGCGGTCTTAAGATTTGAGCCACAATTCTAGGTCATCCTCTATACCACTTCTCAAAACTTTTAGAGACTTCTTAAAATCATAAATTACATAATGACAATGCTAAACATACAAACTTGAGTCAACATGAACTTGACCTAGACTGACCAGAACATACTAACCATTTCGTCAAACACATGGAAACATGTAAGCTACATGTTGTGAATGCATTTATGATCATAATAGTTTGATATTCATCTAAGAATCACTAAGAATGCCATGTTCCCTCTCCGCATAACTGCAACAATAGTTATTATTCCATACATTCATCAATCAATCAATAACTAAGAAATTCACGACAAGATCCATATATGATACACATCATATAATTGACATATAACCATTAAATAAACAACATAGAAACCATGGAAACTCAACCATAATATCACCAACATAATCACTACAAATTCTCATAGATCACAATAAGGAATGAATCATATTAACATATGAAAATACCAACTAAGTCAGGGACTTCCACGTACCACTCAAACATAGATTGCGCTGAACTAAATCTCTTTTTCAACCAATCACTCCTATGTCATATTCTAGGCATGAATGTGGGATATCATGTAATAAACCAAAACAAACCAAACTAGGGATTCCAGAGGCCAAACCACCTCAACCCTTGACCATAATTATTCCACCTCCATGGTCGAACATCACTAACACCAACTAGATCAATCTCTACCCAAGCTGTCCAGGGCTCCAAGAACTAGTAACTCAACCCACAACCTTCTAGAGCTCTAGATCATTTGTCCAACCTCGCTCCAGGGACTAATAACTCAACCCACCAAGGGATCTAGAACATTTGTCCCAACTTAGACTCCAAGACTAGTAACTCAATCCACGTTGTTCCAGGGATTATAGAGCGTTTGTTCCAAGTCACAACCATAAGGATTTATGAGCACCAATAAAAAAAACAATCATGTGGAAAAACCCATAATACCATGGATATCTAGGAAATGGAAAGGCAAGGGTAAAACCACTATCAATCAAGGAAAATCTCCATGCCAATGACAACACATAACCAACAAACCACATGCATATACCATGCATCCATAAATCAACAAGGAAATCACACATGCAACCAGTTACCTGCAAATAAATCCAATTGTAGTTGTTGATACACCTGTTCCCTTGCGCTTTCTTTCTTTCCTTTTCCTTCTTTCTCCAAATCCAATGTACTCCAAAGCTCTCCAATAATGCTCCAAGAATATTCTAAGTGTGCAAGAGTGTGAGAGAATGAAAGAATGTAAGAGAACTACAAAAGAAAATTGACAAAAATATAACCAACAAAATTTGTCAGCTGATCCTCAGAAGCCTTTTTATCATTGAAGCCTCTATTTTCTTCATTTTCCTTCATTTTTCCTTCAATTTCCCTCTCATGCAAATATGTGTCTCTTCACCTTCCTTTTCTCATATTTTCCTTTATTTCATAAATAAAATGCCAAATGCCACTTTGCCTTTGCTAATACCTTGACTAATTTCCATAGCCATTAATTAATCACCACTGATACCCATCACTATGTTTTTCCCAAAATTCAACTTGGAATATGTGTCCCATGACCTCGCTAATCACTTCTTGAATGATGGGTTCAACCCTCTGAGAATCATCGACATTGGCCCCTAAGTTAGGTAAGTATAAACTGGTAATTGGGTTAATCCTACATTTATGAATTGATGGACCCTCCTCTTCAAGTGGAAGGGCCTTAAGGTGTTGACAACAATGTGGAATAAACTCAACCATAATTAGAAAAAATGATGAACGCGATAGAATAAAGAAACATGTAAGACGAACGAGACTCAACCAAAAACACAAACTTAGAAAAGTTAGAGAGAAGAAAGCAAAACAAGTGTATCAAATGAATCTTATTTGGATCTTGGTTTATTATGGCCCAAGTCAACTGTGAAGATATGGATGGGATAGTTACCCTAGATGCTTACTTAACAACTCAATACCTGATGTAAGTTCCCTTAATTATGTGCAGGAACCCTTTGGGGGATTTGAGTGAGTACTAACCAACATTTGTCTTAGGTAAAGCATGCATGCCCCACCTTTTGTCACCTGTGTAAGGTCCCTAGGATTATGGCCACTATGACTATCACTTCTTGTCCTTTGAAGATAGTTCATGGCTAGGGAAATGTGCAAAAGCATCAAGATGAGGGCTTTGTTTGAAGGTGGCATTAGGGGAATTTTAAGGTCTAAAATGGGCCTCCTAAGAAAAATGTACAACCAAAATAAACTTTATAAGAAGAAATAAGATTCAAGATGATGATGTCAACCATGGGGGATGATTCACCATTTTTGGAGTAAAAAAGTAAAAAGAATAAAAAATAATAAAATAATAAAACTACTTTTTCAACTCGTATTTTCAACTTATCTCCCTAAGGTTTTACTCAAATTTCTAGTGGGAGTACTTGTTGGATGCAAATTTTGATTCCTCATACAAGGAGTACCCATGTTGCATACTTTCAATGGACCCTGCTACACAAAAATGAGAAATACATGAAAAAATGTGATTGCAATCACATTTTTCATGTAGCAGGGTCCATCAAAATTATGCAACACGAGTACTCCTTTGATTACGAATCAAATTTTGCATCTAACAAGTGTTGTTGCTCAAAATTTGAGTAAATCCACAGGGAGATAAGTTGAAAATGCGAGTTGAAACAATAGTTTTTTCCTTTTTCCCCTCTAAAATTTGATGTAATCCAATATTATTTTATTATTTCCACTATTATTTTATAATTTACTTAGGATTCCCATTTTAGACCTCAAAATTCCCCTAATGATGCTAAGGGTTTGAAATCCTTTCTTAAACAAATAAAACCCTCTCTTTCTAAGGTCTAATCAAAGTGTCAGTATCCAACCACAACAAAATAAAAACTTGAAAGATGTGAACAAAAGACTTAAGAAGATATCAGATACCACACATACTCAATTTGAATATATATATATTACCTAATGAGACTAGAAAGCATAAGAATATTCTTTCACAATTCAACAACAATACAAATCACGATTATATAGAAGGCAACAATCTCTAGATGTAGAGAGACAAATATAAACAATCTATCTATATAATATACTCAGTGTTGAAAATAACATTTCTATGGGAAATAAGAGAGGGTGATTATCAACCTAGAATCTCTTTATGTCCCACACAATTTCGAAATGTATGAAAAATATGATAATGAAACACATAAAAGTACTCACATATGAAACAAAACTATCATATGTCTCTTTTGGCCCAAAAGCAAACCCTTATTACATAAAAAATATAATATTTATAGACTATTACAATGCTCAAGCTCTATTAGCTTTTAGAAAACAAAATATATCAAAAATAAAACAAATTCTAATCTTGAAGACGGATCTAGCCTTTCTGAAGAGATGCAGAGATTCCGTGGTTATCCCGGTTTTCACCCAGATCAGCCATCGCCTCCACACTCCTGCTAACCATGGAGTGTTCGTTAAAGCCAGTCTAGCACTTTTGAGGTCTGAAATTAATAGGGTTAGGAGAGACCTCTGTCGTGTTCTCTCTTGATCTTCTGAGTCTGCACCTGGAACTTTCGAACTTGATCTCTCCCTCGTTGTGGGCCAGAATAGATGCATGCTCTGCATTAAAATCCTTGCGTTTGGAGGAGATCAGGGGACAAAAGCAGGCATCAAAGTTTCAGATCTTAGCTCATAAATCTGCAAGGTATGAGTCATTGGATGGTGGTTCCCTGAGCCGTATTTCTGCCTCTCAGAAATCAGCCCTCAGTTCTTGGGTTTCGTCCATCAGTTCGTTTTCCTCACCCTTGGTAGGTCAACAAGCCTCTGGTAATTGCTGCGTGGCACCTGGGCCGCATTCAGGGTTGCCAGACTACAGTTGCAGGTCTGCTTCGTTGTTGGTTGATGCAGCAGATTTCTCAGGTGGTTCTAGCATGGTTGTTTCCCCTATCTCTCCGGAACAACCTGTAAACCGACAGTCAAGCCAGTCCGATTTGCCTCGTCATGCTTCGATACCGGTGGGTGAGGAGGTTCTGGGAGTTTCGTGGCCCTCGGGTGCTCCCTCTCAGTTTCCGATCAGAGATGAGGCTTCTGTCCAGAAGGGAGAGGCTTACTGTCCCTCTCGCGAACTGGGTTTGTCACGGCCCTCATCTGATCTCAGAGCCATCGTGACCTCGCCCGCACGCAATGGGGGTCTGGTTCTTCATTTAGGAGACCAAATCGCTAGCATTGACGTACGTGTTAGCGTGGTTACACTGCCAAGCGATGCGGGGGCAGACAGCAGGAGCGTTCAGGAGAGTTCCAAACGTGAGAGGCAGTGTACCTGTGAAGCGATGGACAGCGTGGTAGGTCGTGTGGCAGGTGAGTATTCGAGCGGCGGTCGAGTTGAATATTTTAGCCTCATTAGCGATATAGGTTGTAGTAAGTTTGAAGGTCAAGATAGGGTTAGCAATAACATTAATCTCTGGGGTTATTCTAACAGGCGGGAGGATAATTTCGTTTGTTTGCATAACAATAGTGGTAACGAAATTAAAAATCAGATTAATAGCACTTATGTTCATAGAAATGATAGTATGTACTATGTTAATAACAATATTAATAGTGGTAAATATAAAAGCGATAATAGGAGGTTTAATAAGATTAACGATATTAATAATAATTTATATAGCAAGAAGAATAATCATAACAATATGAATAATAGTAAACTGAATAATGATTTTAATACGAATATTAATTCATATAATAATAATAATGGGAGTATGAATAATGATAATAATAAGGACATTAACATTAATAATAGTCTATGTAATAGTAATAATAATAATAATGTTAATAATAACGACTTCAATAATAATAATGAGAATAAGAAAATTATTAATATTAGTAAGAGGGATAATTATATAGATAAGGGTAAGGTTAACTATAGTATTTGTAATAGTTCTCTTGATAACAATATGCAGGATTATAATTGTCTAAGTAGTAATAATGATGATAGCTTTATGTAGCTCTAATATTTCTTGCCCTGATGTCAATGATTTTCCTGTCAATAACAAGGAGGTTTTCCTTCCCTCTTCCTCCTGGAATAATAAGGTGGTTAACCTTTCTTGCTTTTCTTTCGCCCCTTCTGTTTTTAGTCTTTTAAGCAAGGGTCTAAACTTTGCCCTTGCTCCGAGAAGAATCCCGGTGGACGACATTATTTGTGATGTTGAATACGGGATTAGAGATCTTCCTAACAATATTAAGGATACTATTAGGCAGGATTGTGCTGTCGTCCTTAGGAGGGTTAAGCCCCCTCGAAGGAACCTCAATAGGGAGGAATTCTATGCCCTGAAGTCCTTAAATCAGAATGAAAATATTGTCATTTTAAAAGCTGACAAAGGAGGGGCTACGGTTATCCTTAACAAAGATGATTATCGTAAGAAGATGTTAGATCATCTTCACAATAACTGCAGTTATAAAGAACTGCCCAAGAACCCTCTGAAGAAGATCTCCAGGACAGTGGCTCTAGCCATCAAGTCTAGCAGCTCGGTGGGTTCACTGTGCCATAAGCTCATTGAGAGCAGTCCTGTAGCTCCTAGGATCTATGGGTTGCCTAAGATTCATAAGGAAGGGGCCCCTCTGAGGCCTATTGTCAACACCATTGGTGGTCCGACATACCTTCTGGCCAAATTTCTAACCCTTAAACTTAAGCCCCTGGTTGGCCGCACTGAGTCCTTCGTAAAGGACTCTGCATCCTTCATCATGGAGCTCAAGGATATTAGGCTTAACCCTGAGGACATTCTGGTCAGTTTTGATGTGGTGTCCCTATATACTTGTATCCCTATTAAGGAGGCCTTGGAAGTGATTTATCACTTGACTGATCCCGATACCGCTCATCTGGTGGAGATTTGTCTCACTTCCACTTTCTTCTGTTTGAAGGGGGAGTTCTTTGAGCAAACTTGTGGTGTGGCTATGGGTTCCCCTCTTTCCTCGATTGTTGCGAACCTTTTTATGGAAGATTTCGAAGCCAAAGCTCTAGCCTCGGCTCGTCTTCTTTCCAAGCTTTGGAAGAGGTATGTAGATGACACTAATGTCATCTGGCCCCATGGCTAGGAGGAGCTGGATCGTTTCTTCAATCACCTGAACGATCAGTCCTCTGCCATTAAGTTCACCATGGAAAACGAGGTCGATGGTTGCCTCCCTTTCCTGGTTATTATTATTTCGAAGAACAAGGACGACTCTCTCTCCCACTCCGTGTTCCGAAAGAAAATGCATACTGAGCAGTATCTTCATGCCTATTCCCATCATTTCCCTGCACAGAAGATGGGTGTTCTCAACACCCTCGCTACTCGTGCCCTTAGGATTTCTGATAAAGAGAGCTTGGATAAGGAGGGATCCCATCTCCTTGATGTCTTTGTGGAGAATGGATATAGTAGGCGCCTTGGTCAGAAGGCTTTTCTCAAGGCCTCCAGAAATGCGTTAATCAAGAAAGAACCAAGGGAGCACCGTCTAGGTGTCCATCTCCCATATGTCCAAGGAACCACAGACAAGATTGCTCGGATCCTTAAGAGATTCGATATTCCCTCTACCTTCAGGCCCCTCAACACCATCCGAAACTCCCTCCGATCAGTGAAGGATCCCGTGAACCCTAAGGATATGAAGGGTGTTTATTTGATCCCATGTTCCTGTGGGACACCCTATATAGGGGAAACAGGGCGCTCCATCCAGCAGAGGATTAACGAACATGTCGCTGACCTGAGACATGGGAGAACCAAGTCTTCAGCGTTAGCAGAGCATGTGGATAAGACCAAGCATTAGGTCTGTATTGAGGAGGCCAAGGTCGTGGCCAAAGTTGCTCAGTTCCATCATCGTAAATTCAGGGAAGCCATTGAAATCGAAAGAAGGCCTATCAATCTCAACAGAGATGATGGCTGGAAGATCAATAGACCTTGGATCCCTGCCCTTTCGTACTAGTATCCTTTTTTCCGTTTCAGTTTCCTTCCTGTCTTCCCTTTTCGTCTTGATTTGGGTGTTTCTATTGAAAAGTTTTTTTTTT